>CAUYQV010093282.1:0-19755 GCA_963574575.1 Galagoides demidoff | reverse complement strand
TCAAGTGAGTCTCCTGTCTCCGCCTCCCAAGTAGCTGGGACCACAGGCGCCTGCCACAATGCCCGGCCATTTTTTGGTTGCAGCCATCATTGTTGTTTGGCGGGCCCGGGCTGGGGATTCGAACCTGCCACCTTAGGTGTACATGGCTGGTGCCTTAGCCGATTGAGCCACAGGCGCCAAGCCTTTTTTTTTTTTTTTTTAGAATTAGCTTTCAAAGACGTAAATCTGATATTTCATTTGCTTCAATTCTGCAGTAGTCTTCTCATTGCTTTTAAAATAAAGTCCCGAGTCTTATTTGGCCTTTGTGGTCCTGTAAGAGCTGGCCCTTCCCTATCCCCTTTCCACAATGGCTAGAAGATACAGCTTCCTCTTTCCTCAGGTTCTTGTAGATGCTGTTCCCTGTTTTGTTACTTTCCAGTTATTCAGGTCTTAGCTTAAAAGTCACATTTTCAGGGAGGACTTTCCTGAATATCCTGATCGGGTCAGCTTCCCCAGTAACATACTCCAATGCATCTTGCATATCCTTTCTAAGAATGACTGTACCTGTAACTGAATAATAATTTGTTTAATATCTCTTCCCCCTGACTGATAGGCATTTGAACTCTCTTTCTACATTTGGGAAATTCCCTATCTTACAAATTTGGGGATAAGGATTACTAAAGTCTAACTCCCATTTTTGAAGCTTCAAAGGCCAGAAGTTGGTTCTTGCCTGAAGTCAGAGCATGGGTACATGGCTGAGCCTTAGCCAATCAGGACACCCTGGGACTCTGAATTAGAAGCAAGTGCCCAAGGAGAGGAGGGCCTCCACTTTGGTGGTTGCTGATACATCTGGGTTTTAGGGATGTAGTACAGTGTTGGGCAGGGTCCAGTGCAGGTGGTGTGGGTAATGCACAATACAGCATCCACGTTTACCAAGTTCAGTGGTGGTGGAGCAGAGGCTCCGTGGGCTGGTTCTGCGTTATGGTTGGTGTACCTCCCTTTAATGCCCGCTTGTTTTGTCAGCTTTGTACTCCTGCCTTCCTGGTCATTCTGTGAGCTATCCAATAAGCTTTCAACACATTCTTTTTTTTTTGCTTAAATCAGCCAATTTCTGTTGCTTGCAACTAAGAACTCTGACGAGGTTAGCAAAGATTATGTTTGTTTAGTTCAATGCTGTCAAAAGGTTTTGTACATAATCTGTCTGCACATCTTTTCTATAGACTGCGAGGGCCTCAAAAGAGCAACTTTACTCCATCATCTTTGAATCCTCGGTGTTAAGTTCCTGAAGAGTATGTGTTGAATGAATGAATTTATGGGACTGAAGAACAATGATTTACCAAGGTTGGTTATGGCTCATCCAGCCACTGGATCTAACTGAGCACTGCCATTACCATGGATAAGACACGGTTCCAGCTCTCAGGACCTCCCAGGGCGAAAGACAAGGAAACGGATTTTTACAATGCCAGGGAACAAATCCTGTACTGAACGTATGTACAGAACAAAAAACAACTAACTCCCTGACTCGGGCTTGAGAAGGCTTCTCAGATGTGCCAACTGAACGAGATGTGTGAGGATGTCCCTAGGTCAGTGGACAAGAGAGAGGCGGCCAAAACTGTGAAGAATGAGCCGCAGGTAGACATGTGAAGAGGGCACAGTGGCTGGGTAGCACAGTTCAGCAGGGGTCAGGCATAGGTCAGCGAGGGAAGAGAGAGCAGCGGAGGGGGTGGACTCGCCCAGGAGGCCGAAGCCAGATAACCAAGAATCCTGATGTACCCTCACCAGGAAGAACTGCATTCCTGGCTCATTCCGCCCTCTCATGCCCCCCCCCACCCCGAGTAAGTGCCTTCTGGGAACCCTAGTCCCGTCGGGCTCGACGCCGCAGGGAACGGGCGAGGGTCACTCACCTGCAGGCGGGCCACGCAGTAGAACGCGGCCGAAGGGTTCCGGAGGTGGATCCTCTCCGTCAGCAGGTTGCTGCCGTAGGCGAAGTACAAAAAAGTCTCCTCCACACCCTGGCCGTCCTCGCAGCCCGAGTTCGCCATGTCCCGCACAGCCCTGGGGATCCGGAGCAGAGGGGTAAGCAGCTAAGTGCGAGCGTAGCGGCCAACGACCCCTGCCAGGTCACCGCCGACTCCTCGGGGTTAGAGGACTGGCGGGAAGCGTGGGCCAGGGGAGTCGGGAACGACAGCCCTTTTGATTGGCTTCTAGCCCCCATCGACGTGAGTCGCCCCCTTTGATTGGCCAAGTCTCACTATCTCCTCTCCGCCCTCCGCGGAGAATCTGGAAAGCTCTGTCCTGAGGCGACCCGGGCCTGATTTTTCATTGGACACGCTGCTCTCCTGTTCCGCCCCCTTGTTGATGGCTCCCTCTGATTGGCTGATGGGCGGGCACTATGCGGCAGTGGGTCGGGTCCGGTGAACCGGCTTCTACGGAGGGTGAATCGGCTTCTACGGAGGGTCGCTGTTTGCGGATGGCTTCTCTTTTGGGGGAGCGGATGGCTTCTCTTTTGGGGGCACTCCTGCAGTTCTTTGGAGATTTCTGAACTTCAGGGAACTCTGGTCAGCTCTGAGGTGAAATGCCCTGGACGGTTTCCTCACCCAGCAGCTTGCCCCGTCCTGCCTTTGCCTCTTAAAGGGACGGGTCCGTTCACCCCACCAGCTTGTTTCCACCTCCCCTAAAAACTGGTCAGCAACCTGTCAACTTTTCTAAGGTCCCTTCGCCTCCAGGAGAAGCCCCTGTTAATGCCAGGGTCTCCCTTTCCCGATGGAGGTAACGTGCACCGGTTTAGATCCCGTCGCTGCTGTTTACTAGCCCAACCTTGGGCACCTCTGGCCGTTTCCTCTATTTAAATAGGAGTATAATATAAGTTATGGTCACAAATAAGCAACGTTATATTGTTAATTTGGGGATGAAAATAAGAATATGAACGCAGGGCCAAGAAGTACTGATTATCTTTGGCACGGGATGCTGATCTCTAAATACTACTCCCCACTAAAAAATACCAGGGCTCCTTGGAGAGATGGCTGATGCCAAAGCAGGAGCCGAGGATGAATAAGGACAGATTAGAACACTTTGTACCAGAAAGTCTGGACGCATCTCAAAAAAAACGAGATCCTTTCCAAAGGAGGGGAGAGGCAGATTGAGGTATCGTCCTCTGGCCATAATTAGAATAATTTGAGCACCAAAAATAACAATGACTGCAAACTGCAGAATGATTGAAAACATTAAACATAAAAAGTCATCCCCCCCAAAGGAATAATCCGAATGAAAAAAAAAATACCATTTGCCAAACTATTGGTGGTGACTATTACACCAATTTTTTACTCTGAAAAGTGGTAACTTAAGAAAGTAAATTAAACATTTATGCTGCCTTTCTAGTAGCAGTTGTATTTCAAGGTAATCAAATAGCGCCGTTTGATGAGGAAACAGTTCTCTTTACAAAAGTATGCCAGCTAAATAATGTAAAATAAATGATAGCGTTAGAAAGATCACCATTTCGCAGCTCCTAATGACGTAACTGATTCCCAGGATTATCAATGAAGGAAGCCATGTGATGAATGGGTGTAAGGAAACCGGATAGTCTCTTGGTGCCAAATCATCCCCCAGGGATTGCTGCTGGTCAGCAGGGTAAAAATGTAACCACACCGGGAAATCTTGCTCCTCCCACCTTAACCCAAATCAATCTTATCACCACTGAAAGTAAACAAACCTGTTATTATTTCCCAATGTAATGCAACATGAAGCTCCACCATCATCTATGATGTATTGTTTCAAAAAAATCTTTAACCGCAACACAATCATGCTTTTAAATATATCTTCCTGGCTTGGGAACCTGGCTTGGGAAGGATAGAAGAATAAAATGACATCAGGAGGAAATAATCAGAAAAATCCAGAACAAATGGTGGGACATCCTATTGAACAAATGGCTCAGTCTCTTAAATAAATTGGTGTCTTTTTTTCTTAAAGGTATAATGAGGGAGGAATGTTCGAGTTTAAAAGAAATTTAGATTAATTAAATCCCATTTATCTATTTTTTTTGGTTCTTTTTGCATTTGCTTTTGGAGTCTTAGTCATAAGTTCTTTGCCTACACCAATGTCCAGAAGAGATTTCCCTACATTTTCTTGATTGTTTTAATTTTTCCAGGGATTGCATTGAAGTGTTTACTTCATATTGAGTCAATTTTTTAAATATATATATATAGGAAGAAATAGAAATCCAGCTTCACCTTTCTGCATGTGGCTCTCTAGTTTTCACAGAAACATATATGGAACAGGGCGTTCTTTTCCCAGTATATGTTTTTGTTTGCTTTTTTATGCTTAATAATGTGAGAAACTGTACAGATGTTTTTCTATTTATCAAATAAAGAATCTAAAAGAAAAAAAGAAATTTAGGAGACACAATAACCAAATGCATGGTTTCTCCTCAGTTGATTCTTGTTAAATCAGATATCTTGGGGACTACAGAAGAAATTTGAATTTGGACTGGGATGATGTTAGATGATACTAGACAATTATTAGGTATGGTAATGGTATTGTGCTTATGTAGACAATGCCTATTTTTATTTCAGTTTTTAAATTTCAAAATATTAGGGGATACAAACGTTTTAAGTTACATTAATCACTGTTGTAATGCTTGAGTCCCAGCTAAAGATGTGTCCATCACTAAAATAGTGTTCACAGTGCTAGTTAGGTAGGTTTTTGCCTCTCCCCTCTCTCTTCTTCTGTGGTTGATTTCCATTGAGTTTTATTTCCCTCTGTGAATTTGTTAGTTCCAACTTAATAGTGAATGCATGTAATGTTTTTCCATCCTTAAAACACTTCACTTAAGAGAATGGTCTCCAGTTCCATCCTGATTGTTGCAAAATGTATTAATTCATCTGTTTATGGCTGCATAGTACCCCATGATATATTTGTACCAGATTTTAGTAATCAACTCATGAATTGATAGGTACTTGGATCCATTCCACATCTTTGTGGTTGTGAATTGTGTTGTAGTAAACATTCAAGTGGAGATATCATTTTGAGGAAAAGTCTTTTTTCCCTTTGGGTATATACTCAGCAGTGGGATTGCTGGATTGAATGGCAGGTCTACATTTAGTTCTTTGAAGAATCTGTTTTCCATAGAGGTTATACTAATTTGCAGTCCTACCCACAGTGTATAAATGTTCCTTTCTCTCTGTATCAGGCCAGCATCTTTTGTTTTTGGACTTTTTGATAAATACCCTTCTAGCTAGGGTAAGGTGCTATCTCATTGTGATTTTAATTTGCATTTCCCTGATGATTAGTGACGTTGAGCATTTTTCATGCATTTATTGGCCATTTGTTTTTCTTCTTTTGAGCAACTTCTGTTCATGTTTTGGCCATGTTTTAATAGGGCTCTTTTGCTGTTGTTGTTGTTATTGATTTCCTTGGGTTCTTTGTAAATTCTGGTTATTAGCCCCTTACTGGATATGTAGCTTATGAATATTTTCTCCCATTCTATAGGTTCTCTATTTGTTCTGTTGATTGTTTTCTTAGCTGTATAGAACCTTTGTAGTTTAATCAAATCCCATTTATTAATTTTTGTTCTTGCCATGATTGTCATTGGGGTCTTTTTTTGTAAGTTCTTTGCATAGGCCAATATCTAGAAGAGTTCTACTTGCATTTTCCTCTAGGATTCATATAATTTCATGCCTTAGATCTAAGTCTCTTATCCATCTTGCATTAATTTTTAATGGTGAGAGGTAAGGCTCCTATTTCATTCTTCTGTATGTAGCTATCCAATATTCCCGGAACCATTCATTGAATTGGGCTTCTTTTACCCAGTGTACATTGTTGTCTGTTTTGTCAAAGATGAGTTGATTATAGGTAGACAGTTTTATATCTAGGATTCTCAGTTCTGTTCCATTAGTCTATGTATGTCTCTATTTTTGTAGCAATTCCATGCTGTTTTGGTTATTATAGACTTGTAGTGTAGTTTTAAGTCTGGTAATGTGATGCCTCCAGATTTGTTCTTTTTAGTTTACATTGCTTTGGCTATTCAGGCTTTTTCCTAGTACAAATGAAGCCTAGATTTATTTTTTCTAGATCAGTAAAGTTTGGCTTTGGTAATTTGATGGAGATTGCATTGAATTTGTAACTTGAGTAGGATAGACATTTTAACGATGTTTATTCTACCTATCCATAAGCATGCTATGTTTCCCTTTTGTTTCTATACTCTGTAATTTCTTTTCTCAGAGTTTCGTAGTTCTCCTTGTTGAGATATTTTACCTCCTTGGTTAAGTATATTCCTAGTATTTTGTTTTCTTTGTAGCTATTATCCATGGTATTGAGTCTTTGATTTGACTCTCAGCTAGACTATTAGTAGTATATAAAAATGCTACTGATTTATGTATATTGACTTTATATCCTGAACTTTGCTGAATTTATTTATCAATTCCACTCTTGTGGAATCTAGATATCATCAGCAAAGAGTAATAATTTGCCCTCTTCTTTCCCAATGTGGATACCCTTAATATTCTTCTTTTGTCTGATTGCTTTGGCTAGGACTTACAGCACTGTGTTGAATAGAAGTGGTAATAGTGGGCATCCTTGTCTTCTTCCAGTTCTTAGAATGCTTTCAACTTTTTTCCATTTGGTATGATATAGCTTTCTTTCTTTTTTTTTATTGTTTCAGGTTAATTGAGAGTACAAAAAATTAGGTTACAGTGTTTATATTTATAAGATTTGCAATCTTATAATTGCTTCCATACCCAAGATGTGTGCCACCATGCACCCTAACATTGTGCCCATTAAATGGGAGTACATCCATCTCCATCCCCATCCATCCTCCCTTCTTCCTATTCTCTCATTCCCCCACACCCCCACCTTGAATTTATTTTTCTCTTATGTGAGTGTGTATTACATTATCTACTAGCTTCATATTAGAATTGAGTACATTGGATTCTTGCTTCTCCATTCTTGTGATACTTTACAAAGAAGAATGTGTTCTAACTCCATCTAGGTTAATACAGAAGCTGTAAAATCTCCATCTTTTTAAATCATTTGTCATGATGTTGGCTGTTGGCTGTGGGTTTATCACATATGGCTTTTATTATTCTGAGATATGTTTCTTCTATACCTAGTTTGTTGAGGGTTTTTATCATGAAAGGATACTGGACTTTGTTGAGTACTATTTCTGTGTCTATTAAGAGGATCATTTGGTCTTTGTTTTTGTTTTTGTTTGTGTGGTGAATCACATTTATTGATTGTTGAACCATCCTTGCATTCCTGGCATGAGGCCCATTTGGTCCTGGTGGATTTATTTTTGATCTGCTGTTAAATTTGGGATGCTAGTATTTTATTGAGAATTTTTGCATCTATATTCGTAGTTTTCTTTTCTTGTTGTGTCAAGAAAAGACACATTGGTATCAAGGTGATACTGGCTTCATAGAATGAATTGGGGAGGATTTCCTCCTCAATATTATGGAATAATTTCTACATTATGGGTATCAGGTCTTCTTTGTAGGTGTGACAGAATTTAGCAGTGAATTCATCCTGTCTGGAGCTTTTTTGTTGTTGTTGTAGAAGGTTTTTTATTATTGTTTGAATCTCATTGTTTGTTTTTTGTTATTGTTGTTTAGCAGGCCCTGGCCAGGTTGGAACCTACCACCCCTGGTGCAAAGAGCCAGCACTCTAACCATAGAGCTGTGGGCGCCCAGCCAATCTCACTCTTTGTTATTGGTCTGTTCAGGAGTTCTGTAATATTTCTTCCTGGTTGAGTCTTGGGAAGTTGTTTTGTTCCAGGAACTTGCCCATTGTCCCTAGTTTGTGTAGAGATTTACATACTACTCATGGATGATGTTTTGTATTTCTGCAGTGTCAGTTTTAATGTCACCATTTTCATTTCTCATTGAGCTTATTTGAGCCCTTTCTCTTCTGTTCTTGGTTAGTCGAGCAAGAGGTCTGTTGATTTCGTCTTTTCAAAAAAGCAACTTTTAGTTTCATTAACTCTTTATTTTTTTTGTTTTTCAGTTCATTGAGTTTTGCTCTAACCTTTGTTATTTCTTTTCTTCTGCTGGCTTTGGTTTGATTTGTTCTTCCTTTTCTAGTTCTTTGAGGTGTTTTAATGTAGGCATTTAAGGCTATGAATTTTCCCATGAGAAATGCTTTTGCTATGTCTCAAAGATTTTGATAGCTTGTGTCCTCTTTGTCATTCAGTTCAAAGAATAAAAAAGTTTTTATTTTAAAACATGCATTGTACTATATTTAGGGGTGAAATATTTGATATCTATATTTTAAAATAATTTAGAAATATAAAAATACAGAAAGTTTTAAAAGTTAAATGGAGTGACATATATATTCATTATATTATTCCATCAATTCTTTCTATATGTTTTAACATTTTCATGTTAAGAAAAAAAGTGACATATGGAAAGCACTTGCCATACAGTAAACATTCAATATACAATAGTACTATTATTATATAATCTGCAGAAAGAAAGAGCATACCTGTCCTACCCTGCAAAGATTAAGGCAGAACTTGAAATACATGCTTGGTAATTTTAGTTAGCAAGTAGCTTTTCTTGGCAAATCATGCTGTATCACAGCACTAATTCTCAAGGCCTCTACCATTTTAAATATCCTTTAAAAAATTTTTTTAAAACATCTAAAATGTATTGATCAATTAATGTTACAGATATTTATTTTCCTATACATTTCAATAATTGCTGAATTTCACGGCAGTTTATTTTTATCAACACTAGTTTGTAAAATTCTTCTGAGGTTAAGCACTGTTTACTTAAACACTGAAAATCTTTCTTTATTCCAAGCATTTATTTTGCTTCCCTATGTAGATTACAGAGTATTGACCCCTGTTGACCAGCAAGGGGCAGTAGGCAGCAAGGCTAGTTTTTTTTTTTTTCGGGTTTGTGTTCTCCAATTTAACCAAAGCCAGGATAGTATTAGTTAACAGTCACTGAGTGCTTATTAAATGCTAGGCACTTGTCTAAATTATTGTTATATATGGTATCTCATCCAAACCTGAAAATAGCCCTAGCCCTATGTGATGAGTACTAGTATTATCTTCATTTTATAGTGAGGAAACTTAGGCACAGTAGGTTGACTAACTTACTGCAGTTGGTAAATTGTAAAATCCTGATGCTGTAGATACAACTATTTACTAATAACCCACTTTCAAGTACAATTACTGTTCTGTGAATAAGGATATTATGAAATGATGATTCTAGCTTTTAATTACATGGTAATAAAGATAATGAGGTCAGATTTCATACAAATGCCATCTTTTAATCCCATAGTCTTTAAAGTTTTTTGATGATATCATTAAGAATTTTTGAGCACACAGATACATAATTACATGCATATTACTGTACATTTATATTAAAATGTAATTATAGTTGCATATAATTATAACATATTAATATATATTCTATAATATCTACAAAATAGAAATTAAAAAATAAAAAACTATTTTAACAATTATGTTAATTGTAATATTTCATTCAATTGTTGGCCAATCTCAAAGCAAATATACATGTAGGTCGAAGTTAATTATAAATATTAATAATTGTGGTAGAAATCCACATTGCAAGTAGTCTTCCTATGAATTTCCATTTTTTATCTGACCTTCTCAGTTCTTACTAGATCATCATTATTTTTAGCACCATAATGAATGTGATGAGATGCTTGTAACAGAAGTCGAGAAGTGTTAGTTCTCTTTCTTTTTTCTTTTCTTATGCTTTCAATTTTAGTAAGAACTTAAGTCCAGTTCCTTACAGAGATCTTTTTGATCATGTTTCCATTTTGTGAGAGTTAGTTAATTCTTTGTAAATTCATTTAACCAGGTGTGGGTAAACGTCTGTAAATCCCAAGACACTAGAAGTGAAGGCAGTAGGGCCATTGCCACTTTCAGTCTCCCCCCCCAGAGGAGGTACTAACCTTCCCCTGACCCCAGGGCACCTCCCAGCTCCTATATGACAGGTGACAGTTTGACTTACTGAGAGGTCTACTGTTATATATAGTAAAGCAAAATTCCTATATCAGTAAATAAGAACATTTATTAAGGAAAGTAAATGTTAAGTATAGGAAAGCAAAATTCTGATATTTTAGGTTAAAAGTACATAAAAATAGAATTTTAATAGTTTTCACATCTTCGCAGATCAGCTTGGTCATCCACTTTGAATATCATTGTTGTAATCAATTTTACCATTTACCATTTTCAAAAGAACACTTCAAGGGTAAAATTTGCACATTATAGCAAGTTGAATCTATGTGTTTGCTGAGAAAGGCCAGCTGGCTATACAGGCAGGGCCATTCTGGGGCAGTAGTACTTTAGTGGAATAAACAAGGTCTGGATGTCATGAGTATGTCTCTCAGCACTGTGGGCTGAGAAATGTAATCTTGTCTATACTTCCATAGGCAGTAAATTCACCTAATCAGACTCAGATATGCATGAATGCCGATTTGTACAATGAGAATTGTAACACATAAACCAGGTACTGTGTTCACTGATCAATGCGTTTTCTCTCACTAGAAATAAATCCTTATAAGGCATGAACTTAGCATGTTTGAGCTACAATAAGAGGTCAGGGATCTAGAGTGGAAGGAACCAGACCAAGAATAATAAGAGATGAGGCAGAGAGATAGTTAGAGGCCAGATCATGTGGGTCCTTGAAGGCCATGTTAAAGAGTCTAGATTTTATTCTAAAAGGTCAAAAGCTGTTGGGATATTTTAGGTAGGGATATGATCTGAATTACAATGTCAAAGGATAGTTCTGGATGCTGACTGGAGAATCAATCTTACAGAGATTTTTATAAAATTGTTAGTTAAGAAACAAGTAAAGAAGCTACTGCAGAAATTTTGACCAGAGTGGATGATGGCTTTGAAGTAGGTAATAGAGTAAAGTTGGAAAAAGGACTGATTTAGGATTTTTTTTTTTTAGACAGGATCTCACGCTGTTGCCTGGGTTAGAGTGTACTGGTATCATCATAGCTCATTGCAACCTCAAACTCCTGGGTTCAAGTGATCCTCCTGTCTCAAACTCCCAAGTACCTGGGACTACTAGAGCACTACCCAGCTAATTTTTCTGTTTTTGTTTTTATTTGTTTGTTTTTTAGAGACAGGGTCTTGCTATATTGCCCAAGCTGATCTCAGACTCCTGGCCTCAAGCAATCCTCCTGCCTCCCAAAATGCAAATATTATAGGTATGAGTTACTATGCCCAGTCTTTTACTTGGGATTATTTTTTTATGGTAGAACAAATGAGACTTTGTGAGGGATTTGCCTATGTGATTCCACATTTATCAAACAACCTTCCAATTGTAATTTTTCTTCTTCCCTCTAGAGAGGTACTGATTTTTCTGCTAATTCTAGTTTTCTTCCCTGAGATTTCATACCTGTGTCTAAGAGGGTTGGGTCACCTTTTCACTGAGTGCCTAGACTGTATCTTGAGACATTCTGAGCTGGTAAGTTTTGAGCTGTGGGCTAAGAAGTAGAGGAAGAAGATCTGAGCAATACAGAAAAAAGCAGACCACAGTCAAAGCAGGGAAGGAAGGGAGAAAAAAAGCCCTGAACACATTCCAGTGCCTGCTCCAGCTGTTACCAAGACCCAGAAGAATTTCTCACTTTAGGATTCAAGGCACTTTAGTCTTATATCTCAGACTACACTGGTAATGAAATAAAATATTCTTACTAAGTGTATGTAGTTTTCGTGGAAAGTAGTATATTTAATTTCAAATTAGTATTTCAGAATGTATCTTCTAGCTGTTAATATACTTTGTTAAGCCTGCATTAAAGTCGATATATATTAGTGATCTAGAATATAGAGAAAGCATCATTAATTGTATATGTTCTCAGGTTATACAGCCAGTATGGAATAATTATTAATCTCCAACAGCTACAAGGATGTAGAATAAGCTGCTATTGAGAAAGATTTCTACTTATTGTCTAAAACCTGAAATGAGTTACCTTTGACTCATCTCTCCAACACCCTCTCTGCAATCGGTCGGTGAGATCTACAGCTGCTCCCTCTGCTGCACCCTCCTCCCATTCTAGCACTCCCTACCCTCTCTCTGCCAGGTCAGCTCACACCTGGATTGTGGCCACAAAACTTCTCACGGTATTCTCTCTGACTGCTTTTCTGCGGGGATGAGGGAAGTGGGGCAGGGAAGGACAAGGGGAGGGCAGAAATCACAAAAAGAAGGCACAGAGGTGGCTTTGGGAAATGGCTTCAATTTCAGTAAAGCAAGGGTCTGATATTAGGAAATGGGAGACAAATCTGGAAGGAAACTAGCATAGTTTATGGGAGGGCCTTAAATTTTGCTCTAGAAAGATTAGACTATTTGGTGGACAAAGAATTATTATTTCTGAGTTTGGGGCAGGGAGGGCCTCTTCTGCACCTTTGGAAAATCAATCTTGTAACTGTGTTTAGGATGACTTAAGAAAGGGTAGGATATGGAGATGGTAGAGTGCTGGATAAAAACAAGTTAATTTTAATAGGCAAGGTATTAAAAGCCTGAGCCAGGGCAGTAGTGATGGAATATAAGCAAAGAAATGGAAGGGAGTGAACACATATTGTTTAAATTTGATTTTATCTCCTTTCTGTAAAAAACTGTAGAAGCTGCCTTTTGTTCATTACTTTATCAAATTCAATCTCTTATGCAAGCCCTACATTATCTGATTCTATTCAGTCTGACCAGTTTGATTACTCAGTAGATGATAAATCCTTTGGAGACAAGGAACACACCTTATATTTCTGTATATCTGCAGTGCTTGCCATTGTAGATATTTGCTGATTAATTGAACTAGAGTCAAAATCTCCTCAACATCACAAAGGTTCTCAAATCCTTTTTTTGTGATTTTTCCAGCTTTCCTTGATTTACTGAGAGGCACTTATCTTTTGGTTCTGATTAAAGATTTAAAAATTTATGCTAATGCTTTAGTATATTATGAGCAAATTTTGTTAATCATGATTGTATTTATATATACTTCTCCTTCTAGCTTATAGTCTGTCACATGGCAGTGAAACATGCCAAGATATATGGAATCAGAAATGTTCAGGGGAGGTTGGGTGTCGGGGGTCATGCCTGTAGTCCTAGCACTCTGGAAGGCTGAGGTAGGTGGATTGCCTGAGCTCAGGAGGTCAGCCTGATTAAGCATGAGACCCTGTCTCTTCTAAAAATAGAAAAACTAGAGGGTGTTGTGGTGAGTGCCTGTAGTCCCAACTACTCAGGAGGCTGAGACAAGAGAATCATTTGAGCCTGAGTTTGAGTTTGCTGTAAGCTATGACACCATGGCACTCTACCAGAGGTGACAAAGTGAGACTCTATCAAAAAAAGAAGAAGAAGAAAGAAAGAAAGAATCTTGGGGGAAATAATATATTAAAATTCTAGTAGGCAATAATTTCAGTAATTTTGACAGATAACTTGTATTCTTGTTTTGAGAGTAACCCTGAAGAGTAGTTGCATTGTAGCTTATTATTTAGTGCTTAGTAAATGGTCTTATTTGATATATCCCTATCTTTATTTATATCTGTAACTACGCACTGTTTTGTTTTGGTTTGGGTTTTGATTTTTTGAGACAGAGTCTCAGTCTGTCACTTGGGCTGGAGTACAGAGACATCATCACAGCTCAAAGTAACCTGAAATTCCTAGGCTCATGCAATCCTACATCAGCCTCCTGAGTAACAAGGACTTGAAGTGAGTGCCACCACACCCAGTTCATTTTTCTACTTTTTGTAGAGACAGGATCTCACTGTGTTATCCAGGTTAATCTCAAACTTGTAATCTCAAGCAATCCTCCTAACTTGACCTCCCAAAATGCTAAGATTATAGGTGTGAGCCACCATACCTGGCCTACAACTATACACTTTGGAAAGGCATATACTTGTCATCCAAAAGACAGACCACCAGGATCACTAACTAATAGGAAGGAATGCTTTGTTGGTGATATTAGTTTGCAAACTGAGAAGGAACAGTCTCCAGCATGTGCCAGAAAGGTGTTCTTTCTTGAAGAAGGGAGAACAGGCTGGGTTTTATGCCTCAAAGGCCTATATTACACAATAGCCATACCTAATCAGCAGGTTTGGGGGAAAGCTATACATATTTATGAGACAGTCGAGCAGATGTGCAGTGGGTAAATATATATGTAACATACCTGGCATGTTCAATGTGGGGTAAGGTTTCAACATTTAAAGGGATGGGGTAGGCGGATCAAGATGGTTGACCAGAGGATCATTCAGCTGAGCTCTCCTAGAATGCCTGGAAGAAGAGAGAACCCAGCATTACCTGGCACAGGACCCTACCCAGAGTCATGCTAAGGGAGCACGGTGAGGAGGTGGTGCGCTAGATAAAGTGCATGATCCAGAGCATGGAAATTTGATGAATTAGGCAAGTGATTGCAATCAGCTGAGATAGGCTGCCCCCAGCTTCCACAGAGGTTTGGGATGTGAGGAAGCCTTTCTGGAGTTTTCAGTAGTTGGGGGAAGCTGCATGTTGAGTGGAAAGCTTGGAAGTGTGGGTGGACTGGAACAGTGTACAGCAACCAGATTTGAATGCCAGTTGGAGTGGACTTGACATAGCTTAGGTGGCTGGTGAGGCAACCATACTTGAAGGTCTTGGTGGCCAGGGGGCTGCCATTGTGGGAAAGTCATGAGAAGGTCTTAGCAGGGGCCTAAAGCACAGCCATTCTGTCTGATGGGATCAGAACTCCACTCTTGGAACAGGCTGAGAGACTCCCACACCTCATGGGAACTAGAGTCAGAGGGCATTTGAGACCTGCCCCTGAAGGATTCTTGTGTGCTTTAAGGTCCCAACCCGGCAGGGTATGAATGCTGAGGAAACAATCAGGTGATCACTGAAGGCAATTAAGGGCAACTTAAAACCCCCACAGTGCCACCTGGTGTCCAGGTGACATATTGCAACATAGTGTCAACCACAGCAAGGACTTCTGTTTGAAACAAAAGAGACAGTGAGAAGAAAAAAGGAGGACAAGGAGGTGAATGAGAAGAAAGAACACATGAGGAAGAACCAATAGAAAAATTCAGGCAACATGAAAAACCAAAACAGAGGCACTCCCCCAAGGGACCATGAGGCAGCTACTGAAGAAGACTCCACCTATAAAGAATTAGTGGATTTGACAGAAAGAGAATTTAAAATATGGATGATAAAGACAATAAAAGGAATGGATGAGAAAATGGAAAGACAGAACAAAAAGTCAGATGAGAGATATGTAGAATATAGAAAGGATATGGTGGACCTTAAGGAAATGAAGGAGACAACCTGGGAATGTAAAGATGCAGTAGAAAGTATCAAAAATTGGTTAGACCATGCAGAAGAAAGAACCTCAGAGCTAGGGAATAAAGTTTTTGAGTTAACCCAGGTAGTAAAAGAGGCAGAAAATAAGAGAGAGAAAGAATAACAGGGGCTTAGAGAACTTTAAGACTCCATGAAGCATTTAAACATACAAATAATAGGGATTCCTGAAGGGGAAAAAGATCCCTGAAGGGGAAAGGAATGGAAGCCCTACTGGAGACTATAATAAATGAAAACTTCCCAAGTTTACTAAAGACCCTGAAACACTCCTTTCAGATGGATATTGAACCCCAGGTCATCTTAACTCAAACAGGGCCTTCCAAGACACATTGTAATGAACCTATCCAAAGTCAAGATAAAAGAAAAAATTATGCAAGCAGCAGGAATAAGTGCCAACTGACCTACAGAGCTGTTAGGATCATAACAGACTTTTCATCTGAAGCCTTCCAAGCCAGAAGAGCATAGTCATCCACCTTCAACATTCTTAAACAAAACAATTTTCCACCCAGAATTATGTATCCTTCTAAACTAAGCTTCAAAACTGATGGAGAAGTCAAATCTTTTGTGGATATACAGGCACTGAAGAAATTTCACCACAAGACCAGCTCTACAGGAAATGCTTAGACCTATTCTTAGCACTGACCACTGCAGTGGACCACCAGCAAAGTAAAAACCCAGAAGCTAAAGGTTAAAACTTAGCTTCCACAATGGCATAAAGGATAAAAATAAAACTACACAACAGACTTTCATAAAATAAATGAATAGAACTCCACAACACTTATTAATTCTCTCAATAAATGTCAATGGACTGAATTCACCACTGAAGAGGCACAGGCTGACTAATTGGATAAAAAAGCACAAGCCATACATATGCTGCCTCCAGGAGACACATCTAGCCTTGAAGGACAAATCAAGACTCAGGGTTAAGGGATGGAGAACAGTATTTCAAACAAATAGAAATCAGAAGAAAGGAGGGGTTGCACTCTTATTTTCAGATACAAGCAGATTTAAAACAACTAAAGTTAAGAAATACAAAGATGGGCACTACCCAACTTGAATGCTCCCAGATTTATGAAACAGACCTTGATGGGTCTGGGCAATATGATGTTCCATAACACCTTAATAGTTGGGGACTTTAACACACTTGTGACAGAACTGGACAGATCCTCTAAACAGAAACTAAACAAAGATACAAAGGACTTAAATGTGACCCTAGAGCAAATGAGATTAATAGACATACACAGAACACACCATCCCAAAGCTAAGGAATATACATTTTTCTCATCAGTCCATGGTTTGTACTCCAAAATCGATCACATCCTATGATAGAAATCAAACCTCAGCATAAATAAAAGAATAGAAATTATACCTTGTATCTTCTCAGAATACAAGGGAATAAAGGTGGAACTCAACTCCAACAAAAATGTTCATCCCCTCACAAAGACATGGAAATTAAACAACCTTATGCTGAATGATAGTTGAATTCAGGAAGAGGGAAAAGAGGAAATCGTTAAATTCCTCAAACATAACAACAATGAAGACACAAGTTACTAAAACCTGTGGGATACAGCAAAAGCAGTCTTAAGAGGGAAATTTATTGCCTTAGATGCCTACATTCAAAAAATAGAAAGAGTGCACATCAACAAACTCATGAACCATCTTATGGAATTGGAAAAAGAAGAACAATCTAATCCCAAACCCAGCAGAAAAAAAGAAATAATCAAAATTGAATCAGAGGGTAATGAAATTGAAAACAAAAGAATCATCCAGAAAATTATCAAAACAAAAAGTTGTTTTTTTGAAAAAATAAAATCAATAAAGCTTTGGCCAGATTAACTAGAAACAGAAAGGTAAAATCTCTAATAACCTCAATCAGAAATGATAAAGGGGAAATAACAACAGATGCCACAGAAATACAAGAGATCATCTCTGAGTACTACAAGAAACTCTATGCCCAGAAATTTGACAATGTGGAGAAAATGGATCAATACCTAGAATCACACCCTCTCTCTAGACTTAATGAAGAAATAGATCTCTTGAACAGACCAATTTTAAGAACTGAGATCAAAAAACACTTCTAAAAATCTCCCAACAAAAGAGAAAGCCCTGTCCAGATGGCTTCACACCAGAATTCTATCAAAACCTTCAAAGAAGAGCAAAAATTATTTTCCAATCTGCAAAAATTATTCCAAAAAATTGAGAAGGAAGGAATCTTCCCCAACATGTTCTATGAAGAAAACACCTTTTGATGTCACC
This sequence comes from Galagoides demidoff, assembly GCA_963574575.1. Taxonomy (NCBI): domain Eukaryota; kingdom Metazoa; phylum Chordata; class Mammalia; order Primates; family Galagidae; genus Galagoides; species Galagoides demidoff. The sequence continues at coordinate 2,233 of CAUYQV010093282.1, read as the reverse complement.
CTGATATCAAAACCAGGAAAAGACACAACTAAAAAGGAGAATTTCAGACCAATCTCACTAATGAATATAAATGCAAAAATTCTCAACAAAATCCTAACTAATAGATTACAGCCACACATTAAAAATATCATTCATCGGGGGTGGTGCCTGTGGCTCAAAAGGGTAGGGTGCCGGCCCCATATGCCAGAGATGGCTGGTTCAAACCCAGCCCTGGCTTAAAAAAAAAAAAATCATTCATTGGGCAGTGCCTGTGGCTCAGTGGGTGGAGTGCTGGCCCCATATGCCGAGGGTGGCGGGTTCAAACCTGGCTCCAGCCAAACTGCAACAAAAAATAGCCAGGTGTTGTGGTGGGTGCCTATAGTCCTAGCTATACAGGAGGCTGGGGCAAGAAAATCACCTAAGCCCAGGAGTTGGAGGTTGCTGTGAGCTGTGATGCCACAGTAGTCTACTGAGGGGGACAAAGTAAGACTCTGTCTCAAAAAAAAAAAAAATCATTAATCACAATCAAGTAGGTTTCATCCCAGGGATGCAAGGCTGGTTTAACATACCCAAGTCCATAACCACAATTCACCATATCAACAGAAGCAAAAGCAAAGACCATATGATCCTCTCAATAGATGCAGAAAAAGCATTCTCAATAGATGCAGGAAAAGCATTCAATAAAATTCAATATCCTTTCTTAATTAGAACACTTAAGAATATAGACATAAGTGGTGCATTTCTGAATCTGATCGAAGCCATCTACAATAAACCCACAGCTAACATTATCCTGAATGGAGTAAAACTGAAAGCTTTTCCACTCAGAACTGGAACCAGACAAAGTTGTCTTCTATCACCATGACTTTTCAACATAGTGCCAGAACTTCTAGCCAATACAATCAGGCAAAAGAAGGAAATAAAGGGCATCCAGATGGGTGCGGAAGAGGTCAAACTCTTGCTCTTTGCTGACAATATGATCTTATACTTAGAGAACCCCAAAGACTCAATCACAAGACTCCTGGAAGTGATAAAAAAAAGAATACAGGCTCAGTGCCTGTGGCTCAAGCGGCTAAGGCGCAAGCCACATACACCTAAGCTGGCGGGTTCAAATCCAGCCTGGGCCCACCAAACAACAATGGTGGCTGCAAAAAATAGCCAGGCATTGTGGTGGGCACCTGTAGTCTCAGCTACTTGGGAGGCAGAGGATTTCACTAGATAAAGTCCCTCTTATAACTGTGTCCAGCCCCCAAGAAGTGTGCCAAACACCATGACCCCCCATCCTCCCCTCCCCTTTCTCCACTTGCTCAGTCCCCTACCCACACCCCTGTATTAGCTCATCTGCTGCCTTCATATTAGAATAGAGTACATTGGATTCTTGCTTCTCCATTCAATGTGTTGGGCAGCACCTATAGCTCAGTGGGTAGGGCACCAGCCACATATACCCAGGCTGGTGGGTTTGAACCTGGCCTGGGCCAGCTAAATAATAATGGCAACTGCAATAAAAAAACAGACATTGTACTATAGCTACTTGGGAGGCTGAGGCAAGAGAATTGCTTAAGCCCAAAAGTTTGAGGTTGCTGTGAGCTGTGACGCTCAAAGCACTCTACCGAAGGTGACATAATGATACTCTGTCTCAAAAAAAGAAAAAAAAAAGAATGTGTTACACTTCCATCCAGGTTAATACAAAAGATGTAAAGTCTCCCTCTTTTTCAATGACTGAATAGTATTCCATCATATACACATACCACAGCTTGTTAATCCATTCCTGGGTTGGTGGGCATTTAGGCTGTTTCCACATTTTTGGTAATAGTAAATTGAGCTGCGATAAACAGTCTAGTGCAAATGTCTTTATGATAAAAGAATTTTTTTCTTCTTTTGGGTAGATGCCCAGTAATGGGATTGCAGGATCAATGGGAGATGTAATTTGAGTTCTTTGAGGATTCTCCATACTTCCTTCCAAAAAGATTGTATTAGTTTGCAGTCTCAACAGCAGTATAAAAGTGTTCCCTTCTCTCCATGTCCATGCCAGCACCTTCAGCTTTGAGACTTTGTGATGTGGGCCATTCTCACTGGGTTAGGTGTTATCTCAGGATAGTTTTGATTTGCATTTTTCTTTTTTTTTTTTTTTTGAGACGGAGCCTCAAGCTATCCCCCTGGGTAGAGTGCCATGGCATCACAGCTCATAGCAACCTCCAATTCCTGGGCTCAAGCGAGTCTCCTGCCTCTGCCTCCCAGGTAGCTGGGACCACAGGCG
>CAUYQV010093279.1:0-29681 GCA_963574575.1 Galagoides demidoff | reverse complement strand
TCAGAGGAGATCAAACTCTCACTCTTCACTAATGATATGATCCTATACGTGGAACATGCATATTCTGAACAAGCATAAGGGCTTGTCTTGTGGCACTTACTGAGGTTAAGTTTTATTTACTGATTTTCAATTTTTATCTATAAAAAAGGAAATTATTTTATGACTCTACCATAGAAATTTAACTTTCATTAAATGAGAAATGGTTTTATCTCAGTGGAAATGAACATATTTAATTCCCAGTACCCGCCTTCCAGGTAATGTAATTCGTACCACAATATTGTCTATGAAGCCATTTTAAAACAAGGTTGAATCAAGTGGGTTAGAAGTAAAATACAGTAAGAAGTTGGAGTTATCATATCCTAGAGGGTGTAAAGGCAGATATTAAGGAGATGGCTTTTGAAGAAGTAGCCAGATTTTGATAAATAAGGAATAACATTATAAGGATACTATTTCAGGTATTCTCATCTTCATATATCCAATTAAATTTATTTTCCTATAGTGAGTTTTGTTTTCTCTAACTTTTAATAAAATATGAGATCTTAGTTTACCATAAAGATTCTGATCAGGCCAGGCTCACACCTATAATCCTAGCACTCTGGGGGGCCAAAGTGGGTGGATTGTTTGAGCTCAGGAGTTCGAGACCAGCCTGAGCTAGCATGAGATCCCATCTCTACTAAAAATAAAAAAGGTAGCTGAGAGTAGTGGTGCATGCTGGTAGTCCCAGCTACTCAGGAGGCTCAGGCAAAAGGATAGCTTGAACCCAGAAGTTTGAGGTTGCTGTGAGCTATGATGTCATGACACTCTACCCAGGGTAACAGAGTAAGACTGTGTCTCAAAAAAAAAAAAAAAAAAAAGAAAGAAAGAAAGAAAAGAAAAGAAAAGAAGAAAGGAACTAGAAAAACCCAACTGGACAATAAAAACCTTAAAAAAAAGATTCTGGTCATATTATATAAATGTAAATTCAGATAAAATATTATAACTCTTATATTATGATTGTTAAAATATTAAATCATTTTTAACTATATAAATCTATTTGTAATTAAATAGTGATAACTATAATAATTTCTAAAATACACATTTTCATAAGTATATATTTTATCCTTCAATATTGTCAGTAAATTTATTTGTGTCTCTTAGCTTCCTCATGGTCTCTGAGCACACTAGATGGTCTTTTCAGGCTCTTTTGCTATATCCACAAACACACAGCTCATTACAAATTTTTGAGATACACAAAAATCAAGAAATATATAATCTGCACAGGCAAATGAGAACCCCTGGAAACACTTATGAGCTAAGCAAGTTAAATCTTGCCTGGGAAAATTAGAAAGGACAGTGTTGACTGTGTCTCTTGAAGTAAAATGATGGATCATAGCATAGTCTGTCTCAGAACTTTTGTAGTGGCCACATATGTACAAATGTGTTAGTAATTAAGGTCAGCTTATTCAGGATTGTATAATTAAGTTTTAAAATCTAGAGTTAATACTAAGACAAGGTGGGTTATATTTAGAACAGGGAGACTAAATAGGACAATGCTATTGGGTAAGAGATGGGGAGTGATATAAAGTCAGTAGAGAGATCAGAACAGAATACATATAGAGAGCATAGCAAACACAAGTTATGATTGTATGTGCACAGATAACTAGAAAAGCAAAAGTTAAGGGTACCTTTCAGTTTTAATTTTCTTTTCTTTTTTTTTTTTTTTTTTGAGATGGAGCTTCAAGCTATCCCCCTGGGTAGAGTGCCATGGCATCCCAGCTCATAGCAACCTCCAACTCCTGGGCTCAAGCGAGTCTCCTGCCTCCGCCTCCCAAGTAGCTAGGACCACAGGCGCCCGCCACAACGCCCGGCCATCTGATTTAAGTCTTTGGCCATTCAGATAATTTTCTCCCTCTGTGTAGGTCATTGTATCTCAGACTCCTTTTAAGAATTTTCTCTTAAGTTCTGCTTTTCAGCAATTAGCTATACAATACCTAGTGATGATTTCCTTCACATTTGTCCTTGTTGAATTTTACTGAGCATCTTGAATCCACAAATTTGGGAAAACTTCAGGCTATTATTTCTTCAGGTCTTTTAGCTGATCAGTTACTTATCAAATCTTTGGTATTTTAACCACTTATATATAAGATTTTTTTTTTCTGTTATTCTTCTGGTCCCTGAAGCTCCGTTTAGGTTTCTTCTTTGTTCTTCTCATTAGATATCTTCTATCAATCTATCATTTTGGTCAGTGATTCTTTTCAAAGTCCTCTGCATTCTTCTGTTAAGGCCATTGTGTGTGTTTTTGATGTCAGACACTGAATTTTTCAGATCTAAATTTCCATTTGGATCTTCTATTGTTTCCATTCCTCTTTTGAGATTTTCTGTCTTTCTTTTCATTGTTACCTTAATTTCCTCTTTTCTAATGGAGTATAATTAAGGTGTCTGCTTTAAATTCCTAGTCTGAAAGTTCTAACATCTAGGTCACCCAGTGTTAGTCCACGTTGATTATTCTTTTTTCCTTGAGAATAAATCTTTCTCTGTGTAAGTCACTGTATCCCTCAGTGACTGCTAATACTTGTCCCCTCTAAAATAAATAAATAAATGAATAAGTAAATAAATCCCATGTTGAAATTGTAGACTTAGTGTTGGAAGTGCAACCAAGAGGGAGATGTTTAGGTCATGGCTTGGTGTTGTCCCAGACAATGACTGAGTTCTCGCTTTATAAGTTCCCAGGAGAGCTGGTTGTTTGAAAGAGCATGGCCCCTAACTCTTCCTCTTGCTCCCTCTCTCTAGCCATGTGATTGCCTACTGCCTTGACTGGGAGCTCCTTGAAGACCTCATCAGAAACAGATGCTGGTATAATCTGCACCAGCAGATCCATGAACCAAATAAAACTCTTTTCTTTATAAATTACTGTGTCTCAGGTATTTCTTTATAGGGACACAGAACAGACTAACACAATCACAGTTTCCAAGTTGCTCATATGCTGAATAGTTTTGAATTATACTCTGGAATTTTAAATATCATACTGGAAACTTTTACATGGCCTTCTGGATCCTTGAATGTGGACTTCTGACTGAATCCAAATTTTACTAAATAACTCCTTTAAATAATGGGATTTGTTCTGTTCCTTATCTCTTGGTCTCATTTAGTTATTTTGTGCTAGCAAGGCTGTTAGCAGTCTACCCTGTATTGGTGCATTTTTAGCTTCAGAGATTTGAAAAGAGTTTGCACATAGAATTTGGGAGGCTCCTTCTCTTGCCCTGTAAACTGCAAGATTTACCTTTCACTTTCTAATAACTACAGCTAAACTATTTTCTTTTTCAAGGGTTCAACTCTGTATTAGAAAATTTTCCTGCTTTTGTGTATACCTTAGAGTCCCTAGATAGGGATTTGATGCTTTCTTTTTTTGGTGAGCGTGTGAATTTTTGTTTTGTTTTGTTTTGTTGTTTTAGCATTTATAGAAGTGGCTTTGAAATGTCAGAAGTAGAACATAGAAAAAAAAATGAAGACTTTACCTCTTTTATGTTTATATGGATGGAGCATATAATATTTTCTAAGGAGAAAATATTCTTCTTAGTAAAGTATCTCAGGAATGGGAAAAAAAATATCCAATGTACTCAGTACTACTGTGAAACCAATTTACAGTCAGTCACACATGCATATGAAAAATGAAACATAACTGTAGCCTAGGATGAAGGAGGGAAGGGAATGGAGGGGGGAAAGAAGGGAGGTGGGTCAATAGAGGGAGGGTTGGTAGGGGGACTACATCTATGGAGCATATTGCAAGTACAAGGTGGATCTATCAGGTATAGAGCATAAATGTCTTAATCCTGTAATTGGGTAAATGAGGTGAAGGCTATGTTGTTTAATAGGATGTAAGCACTCCAATTTGTACAAATAATCAACATATTGAATCCCATAATGGCATACATGTATTTAAGATATATGTACAAATGACTTAATAAAAAAAAAAAAGAAGCAGAACTTAGATGTTCAGTTTTCCTTTTGTCACATAGCTAATCTATTAAGAAAACCCAAGCTAGAGTTGGAAATACAGACATAAAACTCATTTAATAGTAATCACCAGTAGCTATTAAATTAGGTGTGAGGATCTTCAGATACTACCTAAGGTTAAATAAGACTCTACTCTGAATTTTGGGCCTAACATCTGATTTCTGAACTTCTAATCAAAATATGACTGTTAAAATATATAAAAATGATGATATCTTTTCTATGAAATCGTCACAAAGTTATGTAATATTTTACATATTTAGATATCATTATGTAAATTTATGTAGGTTTTTTTGCAAACTCTTGGTAGTATCCTACCTCCCACCAAGATACTTAATTTTGTTTACTTGACATAAGAAGCATCTCTTGATTATATTTACTATTTATGTGAATGGAATAAGAGCATCTTGTGAAGGATCCATGCCACGATACATGGTCTTAGTAACCTGGTAGCTGTCCAAGGGGGCTGGAAAACAAGACTGTTAACACAACTCTTATGAACCTCTCATAATATCTTCTTTAGAGTCTAAGCTTATTGGTGGAAAAACTGCATATTCACTGTTTTTCTATCTCTAGCATCTAGTTTCATGACTTGTATACTGGACATTGGGTAAATTTCGAGGAAGTGATATCAAATGAAAAATAATTTTTGTTTATAAAATAATAATTTCTTAATGCATAATGTATGAGAATATTACATTCATAGTCTGAAATGCTTTATAGCTGTATTCTGTACCAGAATTTGGAATTTAATAACTAAAGTCAGGCAAGTCAATCTTTTTGATTTTTAACTGACTTTTCATAAAAAATGGTAATAATGTTAGTGCACTGAGAATTGCAAGTTGCATAAGATAATGTAGCTGGAATTGTTTTGGAGGCATTAAATTGCTAACAAATGCTAGTCATGGTATCTATGTATGACGATGCATATTTATTAGGCCTTGGAGTTAGCATAAAGGAGTCAAGGTAAAGTTCACTGTAACAAAGAAATTATAATCAAGACTTTGATGTAAATGTGGCTGGGTTCAGTGGCTCACACCTATAACCCATAGCTCTGGAAAGCCAAAGTGGAAGAATTGCTTGAGGTCAGGAATTTGAGACCACCCCCTGAGCAAAGTGAGACCTCATCTCTACTAAAAATTGAAAAATTAGCAGGTCACAGTGGCGCAGGCCTGCAGTTCCACTACTTGGGAGGCTGAGGCAAGAGAATTGCTTGAGCTCAGAACTATGAGGTTCCTGTGAGCCAGACTGAGGCCATGGCACTCTAGCCTAAATGACAGAGACTCTATCTTAAAAAAAAAAAAAAAAAAAAGACTTGGATGAAAATGTGAGCATATAAATATTTACAGTAGAACCTCCATACCATCTGACCATCTGTCTACACTGACCTTCTGTTTAAGTTGACCCAGTTTTCATAGACAGACGTGTACTACATGTCTGTATCAGTACAGCAGGCTGAGTACCTTATGCTGACCAGCTCTAAGTGTGTTGATCAGCTTGTTACAGCCCCTGCATGGTCAACTTACAGAGGTTCTACCGTAATGAGCTTCTATTTACTATGTGTGAGATTCATGTGCCCATATAAATAGCCTGTGACTGAAAACCAAGGAACACTCTTATGAGGAGATATGTATAAACTTCAGAATATAAACTGTGTGATGTGTTTTTTGCCTTTCCAATCTCCATGCTTTGCTTGCCTCCCCTTTCTTAGTCCTCAGATACTCAGGAAATCTGAATATATAAAGTGCCATTTTGTGTGTATTTATGTAGTTATATTTATTGTATGTATATATTTATTATTTACATATTAAATATTCTTTTTAAGATGACAAAAAATGCAATTCATTTTGCTAGAGAACATACCAGTAACTTTTGGGATCCTGTAAATCTAACACCCTCCCTCAGCAAGTAAAGGAGAATAGGACCCATGCCAAAAGGAAGTGCAGGCAAATGACATACCTCCTTCTCTGGTTGTCAGGCAGCATCTCAGAGTTTGAGTTCCCTTTGATGTTCCTTTTTTCTTTGGAATTTTGACATATACTCAACCCCTTCCTGGAAATTCTTAAAAATGAGAACTGAAATTTCCTTTTTAAAGCAATTCTTTCTATTTCCCTGATCCTACATTAGAAGTAAAACATTTAGAGATTAACTTTTAGAATTAAGTTCTCAAAACATCATCTTTGTGACTCTTATTCCTTTCTTTTCCTATTAAAGACCTAGCCAAATAACAAATCAAACATTCCACATTTAAATACAGCAGTGAACTTGATGAAACTGCTGATTTTAGGTGGATTCCATACTGCGGAATTTAGTGTAGCCAGTACATTATTGCCAGAACATTTGCTTACTTCCTTTGCTTAATGACAGTTTGAGAGAGAAACTATTTTTTGTTTGTTTGTTTGTTTGTTTTTGTGTGTTTCCTGGCTGGCTCCCCACATAGTAACAGCAACCCATACACACACAGGCTGCTAGGTGCTCTGGCTCCTGAGGCCCTTCTGTCTTCTGCAAATGGTTTGCATCTCTCTGTTCAGAAGATTAATTCCATTTCTCATGTTGAAGAAAAGGTCCCCCAATTTCATTCTGACATTTGCATCATAGAACAGACATCTCACTGCTTAAATAAATTTCTATATAACAGATCTCAGCTTTAGGGTTCTTGGATTTTAATTAGACAATGAAACATAAATCAGAGTTGAAGCTACAATAGTGAATCAAACTGTCCCCTGGTTTTCTGTACCAACCGTACCAATCACAGCCTTCAGACTTCACTGATGTATATTAATTTCCTGCTTATTCTTGGGAACTTCTTTGCAAAAATGGTCTGTACTTTGTATTGGCTAACGGAGAATTGAGCGGGATTTGTGTGTGCTGCTGCAGAACGTGCATCCAGGTGCCCCATTAAAAATAAATTCAAAATGTTTTGCCTGTCTCGTTTCCTCCAATACAACTTCCACTTTTACTCCTTCCATATTTAATATATGAATGGTGAGCAAAGCAAAAACAAAGAACATGAATTGTGGTATGTATGTTTCTACCTACTGCACTTTAGAGACGATTGGCTTAGCTTTTGTAACCTGTGTACTCTCAAATATGTGAAAACGTGTAAGTTTACACATGTAAGTTTTAAGTTTAATGGTCTATTTTTGGAAAACTGGAGAAAACGGGAAACGCTATTCTAGCAGTTATTAACATTTTCAGATACAGTGTAAGGCAGCTGGAGAGAGACCAAATGCAGTAGTGTATAAAGCCCCACAGTGAATTTAGAATTAGCTGCAAAACAAATAGCACATCCATCCAGCCCGGCAGCAAAAGTGGAAGGTGAATTATTTATTTATCTCCTAGGACATTTTTGGTCTGCTGTGGAAAACAAAAAGTCCTGTGACAATGTTAAATTCCTTAAATTCCAAGGTTTACTCAGTGCTAATTTGCCTGTGATTTTCTGCTACCTAGGTGAAAATGCCAAATTCATTTTTTTCCCCAAAGAGTGCATTCTATTTTGTTTGGTAGACTTGTTCCTGAAAAGCACATTAGACAAAGCCTCCCTGTTTTGTTCATGTAAATCACCTTTGGGGAGCTCGTAGGGGAAATGCAGAGAGAGGCAAATTTGGGGTGATTTTTGTAACTTCGTAAGATTCTGGATTTTTAAATCCAATGAGAACTTATCCACATATAATCACTGTAAAAAGAAACAAAATGCATCTTTCATTCGAACATATTAGAAGAGAAAATTCTAATTCATTACGAGGTCTGACACTTAAGTTTGTGAACTCATCCTAGAAAAAGTATTACATACCTCATCATTACTTATCAGGACAGTCGCCTTTGAAGTACTTCCCCTTGGGAAGCTATGCATTGACACCAGTGCCTAGTTCACCCTTCAAATTAATTTGGGAACTTTTTTCTGGAATGGCCATCAGAGCTGTTGTCTTGTTATCCTTGATGTCCTGAACATCATCAAAATGTCTTCTCTTATATATTTCCTTTATCTCTGAGTAAAGAAAAACTTCATTGGGGGCCAGATTGAGTGAGTAGGGAGGGTGTTCCAATGCAGTTATTTGTTTGCTAGCTAAAAACTTCACACAGATAAGTGTGTGAGCTTGTCGTGATCCAAGAGCCATGAGTTACTGGCAAAAAGTTCAGGACATTTTCACATAACTTTCATGCAGCTCTTTCAGCACTTACAAATAATAAGTGCTTAACTGTCCCAATTAGTACAAAAGACCTAATCTCCTATCAAGTCCTTCTCCTACAGGTCTTCCCCCTGGGTTATTGTGATCATCTCCCCCTTCTTCTTTTAGACCTGTGAGTCATAACTGCTTTCCACTGTTCCTAGACCTAGGATGCTTTTCCATTACTTCTTTTAAACCTGCTCATAACTCTGTAAACAGTGCCCTTTGATTGAACAATCTCTTTTCTGCTGGAACCATAAGTAGACACAAGAAACAAACATTCAGAATGAGATTCTAAGATTGAGTTGCTCCTATTACAAAGGAAAAGGGGGTGAGGGAAGCTGTTTGTGAGTGCAATAATTTCAGCCCACATGAACATATCATTCTAAAATATTTTGCAAAATTGATTATAAAATCTACTTTGATTGTATGATTTGTCAAAAAAAAAATAAAACAAACTTGTGGATATCTTTGATCTGTGATGGGCACACTTTTGAACCTCAAACTTCATTTGGGATCTTAAGATCACTTGCAGGTCTGCAGAGGAATTGGAGTATTCTTCTCACCCTCCATTTTTTTTTTTTTTTGGTCTTCTTTTCATTCACTGTACAACCTGATTTACTTAATGGAAATCAAGACACACTTCAAGATTTCAATTTTTATGTAATTTTTTTATTCTAACAAATACATGTTGTGAATTTATTGATTTTTCTCTCCTTTGTTGTGGTTTAACTGATTCCAATAGAAAATATAGGGTAGAGACCATAGATATTTTATTTTGAAATTTTCAGCACATAATCTATTACCTGGCATACAGAAGTATTCACTGAATAAGAAAAATAAGGTATATTTTTGATTATAACCTCATCCCTCTGTCATGTGTATATTAAAAAAAAGAAAAACAGAAAATGCTAGTAAAATGCTAGTAAGATAGTCCACTATCATCCACTTAATGGTCAACAGTTTACCTGCCAATTTTGGGCAAGTGGAAGGAAAATGCTTGAATTGTTCAAGAGGTAGTATATTATCAAAAAGAATGCCATCTGTGTTATCATTTATAATGTAAGAACAAATTTTCCAAAATTAAACCATTGAGTTGTAAATCCGAACTCGAGTATTTTGAATTCAAGACACTGATGAGGGGTATCATGGACCCATGCCATTATAAATAAAACTTTATCGGCATATTGTATGAGTGATTTGAACATGACTCACAGAAGCCTGCAGTGTTCCAGATGATCAAATAATTTCTTTGAAACATTATTTTTATTTAACATTAAATTCCCTTGAATTATATTATCATAGTCCATTAATTAATGAAGCAAAACATTTCCTAGTTACATTTTCTATTCTTTTTTCTTTTTAAGAAATTTTGCATCAAAAATATATGTTTGAAGATAATTATGTTAAAGTTTTGAAAGTTAATATGTGAGTGTGTGTGTGCAAGCATGTGTATAAAAATATAAATGCTTCTCCCCAATGTAAATCAATCATTTCTTCACGATAAATACCGTTGATTTGTGTGTGTGTGTGTGTGTGTGTGTGTGAAAATGAGTATGTCATTCTGGATTTGGTGTTATAATTTGTTAATCTCTTGTGGGTAAAAGTCTTCCCCCCCATATAAAAGTGTGCTTCATCAAAAATTGCAACAAAATCTCTTATTTCAGTCATGTCTATTCTAGAAAGAAAAACATACAACTAAAGTGGTCTTTAGGCTAGCTTATGTCTATATGAAGTCAGGCCATCATGCTGATCCATATTTAAGCTTTTATTTTGCAATAGCAGACACTAGAGAATAAGAATATTTGTTTTCTAGATTCCTCCCTTTAGCCTGTTGATACAAATGTATAGACACACACATATCTTTCATATCTAGAGAATTAAAGCTTAAAAAGGAAATGGTTTATCAAATGTTTCTACAAAAAAGATGTTTTCACATCTTTTTAAAAGCAGATATGCATGGTTATAAATTATGGTGATCTTGGAGTCAGAAAAATATATGTTTTATCAGAGATTTGAATAATATTTACACAGTAGCTTAATTATAATATGCAACCACTTTAGAATGCTTGCTGTATTAATCAGAGTTCTCTGGAGAGACAGAACCAGTGGCATATATATAGTATTTTTGTCCTCTCATTCATTGCATTATATGATTTTCTTAATTCAAAGTAGGATACATACTCATTAGCTATACCTAGGTAGATAAACAGAGGAGAGGGAATTGGCTCATGTGATTATAGAGGCTTAGAAGTCCCACGGCAGACTATTTGCAAGGTGGGGACCCTGGGATGTCAGTAGCATGGCTCAGTCTAAGTTTGAAAGCCTTAGCAGTAAAGAACCAATGTTTTATCATCAGTATGTCCAAAAGCCTGAAAACCCAGGGCTAAACCTTAGATTCTCAAAGCTGAACCTCTGGAGTTGTGATGTATATGAGCAGGAGGAAAAGAATATCTCTGCTTCAGAAAAGAGGGACAGGAGTATACGGGAAGAGGGGAAGAGAGAGAATGAGAGGATGGAGGTATTTAGAAAAATATAAAGGAGAAAAAACTTGGCTTTGGTATTAAAAAAAAAATGGGTAAAATATCAGTGCTCTCAAATACTAGCCCTATGACTGTAAGCTAGGCACAGCTTCTAAGCTTCTCTGAACCTCAGTCTCTTCATCTGTAAGCTGACTCAACACTTATTGCTTCTGTGGTTTATTATGTTAATTTTAAAATGTGTCTATATTCAAAGCTGCTGTACAGCCTGGCCTAGAGATATCCTTAACAAATGCTCACTGAGTATAAATTAGAAAGCATCTTGAATTTTGAATTGGGGAATATTATTCTTCTTAAACTTTTCTTATGATTTAATCTACCCAGTTTGTTAATTGTGGAATTGGTGAATACTTTTAAAATATTAAAATATTACTATAAATGGGATTGAAACAACTGTAAAGTAATAAGACATCATTGAGGAACATATTACAAAGAATTTGAATGAACCAAAAAACAAACAGCCTTTTTTTAAAACTAGATTTTCTCTATCCTACTAAACGTCTCAATAGATTTATTTTCAACTATTTTTTCTGATTTAATGCTAAATGCATGTTTAAAATCTAATAATATTTTAAAAGAAGAATTATTCATAAATCATTCAATCATTCAATGAATCAAAAATCATCACAGAATCATTAAAAAAATCTTGCTTTGCCATATATAAAATACTTTCACATTTGTGATCATAATTTATTCTCTGCAAGCAGTAATGTGTGAGAAGTAATATTTTTTCATTTTATAGGAAAAACACTTGAATTTCAAAGATATAAAGCCACCTGCTACTAGGTAAGTGCTAGTAATCCAGGTTTTATATCTAGGGTTGTCCACTTATAGAAATTACTGCCTATCATAAGCATAGCTGTAATACCCCTGATAATTCTCACTAATCATCTGCAATGTAGCATCTGATTCATTAGCATAATATAGATCTGGTCTTACATTTCAGGTAGCAAAGTGATTTGTAAACTGTCATTAGCTAAATGTCTAACAATAGTACTAAAATTTCATATCAAGTCATCAGCATGACTTCACAACTAAATTGCATTAATGTTCAGGAACCAGAAACTAAAACTGCTTTCTAATTAGCGCATCTGTTTTCAATTATGATGTTATCTGAATGTCCAGTTCAAGTCAATGTGCTGACCCTTTTTGAAAAAAAAATCAATATTGTCTGATACGGCCTTCTTGAGTTACTGCTTTCTGAAGTTCTTTCATTTTTGTTGTTGTATACATTTGCAGTTCATTGAAAAGTCTTAAAGCTATGGTTAGGCAGTCAAATCAGATGGATGAGAGACAAAAACGGCTTCACATACAGGCTTCATATTAGCATTGAGTACATCAGATACTTCCTTTTCCATCCTTGTGATTCTTGCCCACAGGAGAGAAAAACAAATCTACATTCAAGTTGGGGCAGGGAGGTTGGTGTGCTCTCGCTTAATGGCAAATATAAGGATACGTGGCACGCCTTCTGGATGAAGGGCTCAACTACAACTTGGACTATTGTTGTCCAATTGCACCATGTAATCTAATCATTTGTGCTCTTACGTCAATCTAAAATTTAAAAAGGCAACTTACACTATGCCTCAATGGAATTCACTTGAGATTGAATGATCTTGCACTAATTGTCATGTTTGGTCAATGTCAACAAAAAGTTCATTACGTATATGTTGATATACTTGTTTGGCTACAAGCTCAAATACAATACTATCACATGCCCACTGCTCAGGAATACTATTTGTATATGGAGCATACTGTTGCAGGCTATTTAGCCTTTTTATTTTCAGTGAGCTACACAGCCAGCTCATAGGTTTTTCTTGCAAGGACACATATGTAGGGCAAAAGCACGGAAAACTCAACATCTAAATATCCTGGTACGGAAGGGTTGGAACTACATTCAGGTTATTAACATGTCCAGGGGATGCACATGTAGGGAAGGCAAAACTTCGCTTCACCTCAGGGTCTCTGGCTAACCCTGAGAATTAAAATGACAGAAGATAGATTTACAAAAGAAAAACAGACTGATTTTCACATGTATGTGGGACCCCCATGGAAAAATAAAGACCTGAAAGAGTAGCAAAACTATCATTACCTGTCTATCTATCTATCTGTGCACTATATGTATTATATAATATGCTTATATAGTAATTTGAATAAAAGGTAGCAACTGTGAAAAGGTAAAATACATTAGGAGACTAAATGAAGATGATAGTTATTTTAATAAGCTCTGTTTTTACAGATCTCTCTAGGCCTTGGCTCCCCATCTCTGTTGACAAGAATGTTTCTGCTTTTCTGATATGGGGAGGGCATCTTTCACGTCCGAGTTTTCAATAGTCTCTGGTAATAAAATTGTTTCTTTTCTCTCAGTACAGGGAGGACAGAGTGTCTCTTTATATCTGCTATTGTTGAAGTTCAAATGTCTTTAGCTCCAAATAATTCTCATGCCACTGCCACATATTTTAATGTCCATATTATGCAATCCTTCACTTGCAATAAGCCAGACTCTATGCAAGACAATTTTTCCATATACTATATTAATTCTGCTGACAGTAAAAGGAGACATTATCATACTCCTTTTATATATGGTAACACTCAAGTTTCAGAGTTACAATAATTTTCTGTACCTTTGTCAACTGTCTCTCTCTCTCTCCCCTTCTCTCTTCCTTTTCTATTACTTAGATAACAGGTGTTGATGCTGCTAGAATTTGAACTTAGATTTTTTTTTTTTGCAGTTTTTGGATGGGACTAGGTTTGAACCTGCCACTTCCGGCGTATGGGGCTGGCGCCTTACTCCTTTGAGACATAGGCGCTGCCCTGAACTTAGATTTTAATAGGAATCAATTGATAGGAAGATGGAAATGAAGCCAAACAAAATAATACTTTATGCTGACATTTTCCCTTTGTACTCTACCACCCAATACTATGCGATTTTCTTGACTTTTAATTTTTAAAAGATTGGTAATATTGAGTATGACTCAAATGTTCCAAGAACATCAGAAAGATATTAAGTGGAGGGTTTCCCTACCATATCAGAAAAGCAAAAATAAATGTTGGCATGGGCATGCAGTTTGGATGTGGAGTTCTGGCCCTTACCAAATATTTAACCTTAACCCAACTTCTTCATGAAACCTCACTGTTTCATGTCCATATTATCTTCCTACTCAATGTAATATGACCTCCCAGAGTTATTCTATGGATCCCACGTACCTAATTGCTAGGATAACAGGCTCTCTATAAATATTCACAGAATAAACACATAAAGAGAGGACTAGAATGTATGACTGTGGATTATTTATAAATAATTATTAAATAAGTTTAATACTCTAAGATTCTAGCATGCATTGAGAAGGTATTGGCAGTGTTTTGTTATGAACTTGTGTGTCTTCAACTACAGACAAATATGATCAAATATTGATACAAATTTCTATCATACTTGACATTTATGTATTGAAAAAAAATATAGCTATTAATTATATTGTAGCATGAAAGCCTACAGAAAATTAATAGTTCACAAAGTCCATTACTAATTAGCATGCTCTTAGAATCTCTCAAGAATATTGCCTCATTATTTTTTAGAGCAAATTCATTTAACATTTGCAACTTAATTATATATTTATATACCCTTTGCCAGAGCAATTCAAAAGTAGTTAAGCCCTGTTACCTTGCTATAAAATGTTAGTCACAATTAAAACAAATTTACAGTTTAAACTTTGGAATCTTAATCTATATTTACAACTGCAACTCTTTGGAGAAATTCATTTTGTTGAAAATTTGTCCAACTTGAGGATCTTTTATAACAAGTAGTAAAAATGAATATGTTTTCTTTGTATTTAATTTACCTTTTTTTTTGGCTTAATCAATAAGCTTATTCTTTTTTATCTGAAAACACCTCAAATAAAATTGCTTTTGGTTTATTAATTTATTTTATATACAGTTTTCCTGTACAACCCAGTCATATCTCTATATAAAAGGATACTTTTCTTTTTGGTGATCCCTCAACACAGAAATGAATTTCTTATAAGTCAGTGCTGAAATCACTTTTAGTAGCCTGTATGCTGTGAAGATTTCAATTCAAAAGTTATTATCCTAATAGATATGATAGTTAATTTGAAACAAGTTTATAAGGTTTTTGATAGTTTGTAATATAAAATAACCCATCACTTTTTGTTAGCATTTAATATATCTATGACATTATAATAAAATAATATTGTTGTAGTATTCTCATGGAAATTTTAGACCATGTCTCAAGAAAAATACACACACTCATATACTGCATACCCACACATTTTCAAATTCATAAGTATCCTGTCACTTATCCATGGATTTCAAGTTAAATACTTATTTTCAAATAAATAAAGACATTTTCTAATTAATACATATCTAGCATTATGCCATGTAATGGAAAGGATACATTAAAAATATGACATTTGATTACTACCTTTGTGGAACCTATGGCTAGAATTCCATTTCAAGGGTTCTAAGAATAAAAGGTATTCAACTGGAGAAGAATGTTGAGAATCAATAATTCATTTGTGGTAAATATTTCTTTCATGAATGAATAAATTATTTGACATGAAAAATCAAAAAGCTACATAGAAAATGATTTAAAAAAAACCTCTTTATAGAAAAAAAGATTGCATGAACAGTATTCAAAGATTCTCAACCTAAGTCATAATTAAATGAATCAAAATATTACAAAAAGAATTATCATTTATTTCCTGTTCATTTGACAAATGTTAAAGAGATTGAGATTACCTATTCATGAGGAAATAGAATAGCAATTTTGTACTGTATTAAAATTGTATTGTTTGAAATTAAATTTTATATTGTACTAAATGCTGTATTAAAGTTTGTATTGTATTATATGAAAATGTATCTCTCCTTTTTCTATTTTCCCTGTTCCTTCCCCCACCACCAAACCTTTAGGAACTATTCAGTCCTGAAGTTTTCAGGGAAATGGAACCATTTAGATGTCCACACAGCAGAGAGTCTGTTTTAGCTCAGTAAAATGTGACAACCTAATTAGGGTGAGGAGGGCACTTTTACAGAAAAAGCAACAATGGCAGACCTTCTGCTTGGTGTCAAAATCCAAGCAGGATGATAAAGGGATATACATGAAAAGAGGGCAGTAAATGTATTTAGGAATGGAAGAGCAGTGAAATAAGTTACAAATACATAAAGGGAGGGACATGAAAGGAAATGTTATGAATAGGAATTGTTAGGACGTGTAGAAATGCACATGAATTTCAATATATACCGATACAGTATATACAATACGTACAGAGTTTTCAATATATATAGATAAAGATACAAATACAGATGGAGAAATAGATAAATTAATGTCATATAACACACCAAGATACAAATATATAAATGTATTTGGGCCAGCATATCCGTGCTTTTCCCTTTGGGAGGGCGGGGAAGCAGTGCTATCTCAACGGCAATCATGATTCCAAGCCCTAGATTTTTTTGGATCTGCCAGTCTTCCCTAAAAGAGACCAGCATTCTTTGGAGAAATGGCTGATTTCAGGGATGCAAAGGGGAGAAAAGAAGACACAGTCAGTCACAGGGAGGAGAAAAGAGCAAGAAGGCCTCCCACTGGCCAAATCTGGGATAATTTGAATGTTAAAATAATAAATAAAATAATGATAAGAATAAATAAAATAATTTACTATATTAGGCAGGTTTGTCCAGTGAGGCAGAACCAATATGATGGATTTAATAGACAGATGAGAGGGGATTTATCAGGAGAAACGGCTCACGCGATGACTGAGGTCCAGCGGACTCACGATGGGTCATCTGCAAGCTGGTGCCCAGGGCAACTCGCAGCGTGGCCTGGTCCAAGGAAGGCCTCAGAACCAGAGAAGTGAATGGTATGACGCTTGGCTTGGGTTTGGGCTTGGGCTTGAAGCTCTGAAAACCTGGGGTGAGCAGAGCACCGGTATGAATCTTGGAGTCCGCAGACCAGATAACCTACATATATAGTCCAAGGACAGAAGAGTTAAGTTTATATCCCTGACCAGCGGATGGAGAGTAATCATCGCGTTTTTCTGCGTTATTCTCTCCAGGCCCCCCAGCAGGTTAAACGGTGCCTGTTCACACTAAATGCAGGTTCCCCTCAGCTGCCACACACACAAACTTCCTCGGGAACCACCCTCATAGACACACTGAGGAATAATTCCTTATCAGGTTTTTAGGTATTTTTATCCAGTGAAGTTGCCACCTAAAATGAACCATCATACCTGCTAAATAAAATAAGAAACACTGAATCCAAGGAAATAGGAAATTAACAGAAATATTGATGAGGAGTGGAATATTTAAATACTTCTCAAAGAACCACCTTACAAAATGCAAAGTACAGAAGCATAAAGGTGCTTTTACAGTGGAGAAGCCTGGAAAAATCCACTTAACTAATGATTAAAGTGGACATCATCAATAATTGGGACAAAGGGGCAGAAACGTGAACCAAGTGACAGGAGGCCGTGAGAGGGAACCTTATGACTTGCCAGAGACACATGACCTAAATCTAAGCACAAGAAAACCTCAGACAAACCAATGGAAGAACATTTTACAACATACCATGTGGCTATCTTCAAAAGCATCAAGATCGTTAAAGTCAACAGAATATAAGAAATTATTTGGTGCTGAAGGATACTAAAGAAAAATGAGAAATAGAGGTAAAATGTTTTCATTGTATAAAAGAAATGAAAAGGACACCTGGTAAAACTTGAACTGTATCTGAGAATTAGATAGTAATAATACATCAATACCATTCCTTACGATTTTTATGATTGTACTATGATTATGTGTTGGAGAAATGTTTTTGTAGGAAACATACACTAAAATCTTTTGGGGGAGTGGACATTAGGTAACTCAAATGATTTGGAAATGATTTTGGAAAACAAAATTCTTTGTCACATTCTTGCAATGTATTTCATAAATTTAAAATTGTTTAAAAATGTTTAAAAAGTGTTTATACTTCAATTTAGTTATACAGTAAATAATTTATGCCAAAGAAACACTTTCACTAGTTTTTAGAAGTTGTATGCAAACACGTACACACACATACAGGAATGTTGACCAGAAAATTGTTTATAATAGGGAAACATTTGAAATAATCTAGTTGGGCATTGGTAAATTATTGGTTATACAGAATAGAATAACAATTTTTTTTTGCAGTTTTTATTTTTTTCTTTTGGCCAGGGCTGGGTTTGAACCTGTCACTTCTGGCATATGAGGCCTGCACTCTACTCCTTGAGCCACAGGCACCACCCGGTTATACAGAATAGGGTGTACAGTTGAAATAGCATGCCATGGAAATATTTACAGATGTAGGACGAGAAAGAGGGTGATGTCAAGAGACGGAAAGGATTAGAGACAGAGATTGAGATTTATATGTTAAATTGCAGAACTGTATAAATTGTAGTTCTTAAATAAAATTAATAGTAGTGATGCATCTCCGTGTCAAATATTAAATGGATTCTTGTGGTAGTGAAATAACAGATTGCAAATGATATTAAACTTTAAATTATCACAGTATTTCTGCAAATGTCAATTACGTTCTAGTTGTAATTTGTGTTAATACATTTCAGAGTAATATTATAAAATATCTGCTTCTCCTTGCAAAGGGGTAATTTATATCAGACCAACTCTTCCATCAGAAAAAATTATACAGATTTGAATAGGATATTTAAGCGACTGTTTGACGGCACTATGGGGCAACTGAGTCACCTTTGTCTTTGTGGGACCAAGAATAAAGGTACAAATTATCAGTTACTTTGGAAAACTAAGAGTGTCTACCAAATAGGAAGGCATACCCATTTTATTACCTAGTAGTCTCACTCTTACATTTATAAGTTTACTAAATACAATGTCTATGACACCAATGGCACGTAAAAATGGTCATATAAACATTATTCATAATAACATCAACTTAGAAATAACCCAAACGCTCCTCAAGAAAGATAGGCCACATTGTGAAGTAATATACAGCAATACAAAAGGATGAAACAAGGCTTCCTGCTTCTGCTAGGGTAGAAAAATGAAAAAAGTGTTGCTCTTATGTATACAAAAGGGCATGAGCTAAATAATCTGAAAATCATCATTTAAATAAATACAGCAGCAAGCTGAGCTGCCCGAGAAACAGCCATCCTGAAATATAAGACCCAAAGTATCCAAGTAGAGAGAAAGAGAGGCTCCAGGCACTGACTCAGCAGGGGCAGAGTCAGGTGCAAGTCAGGCTGCCAGAAAAGCAGGTAAAAAGAATTCAGTTACTTTTGAATGAATGCCTAAAAGCTTAGTGTTAGCGCTATGAAGGTCTGGACTCCCTGAAAGCTGTAGATGTAAGGGGAATATGCATCCATTGGCAGCCTCTACTTCGTGGAATTTTACCGAGGGTGGGAGGCTCAGGAGAATGTTTGGAGGCTGGATAAGACTTGGAGAACATAAAAATTTCCCTTAGCCGGTTAAAGGCTATTGCAGAGGAGGGGGGCATGCTGCAAGTCAGAAAGTGCTTCTCCTGATGGAACTTAAGGGAAAGTGTGTATTGGTGCTGGGGAAAGGAGAAAAGCCAAATACCCTCCCTCTAGGGAAGGGGAGAGAATAGTCTCGGGTCCAGACCACTCCATTACAGCATTGGGGAGCTGATGGGCCTGTTTTAATTGTGATAGTTGTTACAAGAAGGTACCCATTTGTCCAAATTCATAGAAATATACACTAAAATGTGTGAATCAGAATCAGAATAGTGGTTACTTCAGCTCAGGGGATAGTGACAGGATGAGTGGCAAAATGGTGCTTTGGTGTCTTTATTAATATCCTTGACGTGGAGGGTGATGAGACGGTGATAGTTAGGAGGCAAAATACTTTGGATCACACACTAATGGTTTGCACATTTTTCTGTACTATTTTATAACTAAATAATCTCATTCAGTGTTACATATTAATAATTGAAATGTCAATAATATGATAATAATGTTAACAATTATGTTAAATAGGCATCCAAATAATGTTAATCAGAGTTCAATGTTCAAATTACTGGAAATATTTGAAATAATTTACTGAAGATACAATATTATGACAGTGCTGTACCAATACCGAAATTGATGTTGCAAATTATGTTTACCTCTATCATCACTTGAATGCAATCAATATTATTTCAGTACAAGAGAAAAACAGGGTTCAAGAGCATTAAAAATTGTAAGCTAAAATCACTGGTAATGAGTCAATGTTGGAGGGAATATAGTCAGTTCTCTACTCAATGCTTTAATCCAGGCATTCTCAAACTACGGTCCGCGGGCCACATGCAGCCAACCTAGGACGTTTATCTGGCCTGTCAGGTGTTTTTGCCACTGCTGCCTGTCCTGCTTAGCAGCTGATTTGTCCCATGGCCCGCATTCTGGCCCTCCAATGGTCTGAGGGACAGTGAACTGGCCCCCTGTTTAAAAAGTTTGAGGACCCCTGCAAAAATCCCTAGTGCAGCCTATCTCTGCTAGCCATTAAGCTAGGTAGGTCCTAACCCAGAGGGCCGATAGCCTACTGGGAGAAGGGTGGAATGATAACATGGAAACCAGAGGAAAAAAAGGTAGATGGCTTTATTGATAGAGTTTGTTGAATAAAATACTCCTGGTATGTTATTTTTAAATTTAAAACTATTAATAATAAATGTTATTAATAGAAATAAAAAATTCCTAGTCAAACTAGCAAAAGAATCAGACAAATACATTAGCACAGTATTGTGAGTATCCCTGAAAAACTCTGCATCAATCTAACAGTGCCTATGAAATTATGGCATCCAGCCTTGCTCGCCGTAACAGGCTTTTTCTTCATATCACGTATGAATAGCCAGATACAAATAAATATGTGTAGAAGATTGGTTAACATTTATACCATCAAAACAACTCCCTTTCAGATTCATATCAAAACATTTCACTATTTCCACTCTCCTAGAAGAAAAGAAAAATATTTATGAAGTTCAATATTCAAAGCCCAAAAGAGAGCATATACTTCATGCTGTTTGTTTTCAATTTACACTTCTCCACCACCCAGCATATCTAGGGACCTGTAAAACTGTTACTTTTTAGCCATCTGGGAAAGAGTGTGAGTTTCTCTTGTAAAGTCACTTCCCTCTCTCTCAAATAAATAAATAAATAAATAAATAAAAAGTAAATAAAAAATCTCGCCTGTAAAGAATATATCTTTAGAGATTGCTCTGAAAGTGGATAACTGATTTTCCTTAAGTTATAGCCAAAAACTTCCTGAGATGACATAGTTGATAAGGGAACATGCTAATAGCTATATTGAAATTGATATGTCAATTCATTTATAAGTAGTCCTTCATTATTTTATGATATTATACCAACGTGCACCCAAGATGTTGGATCAATGTGAAAAAGATCTCTTTCTACAATAATATATTTTAGGCTGACTTATCCTTTTCTGCATATTTTCACTATTCTACTCTCTTGATGTATTTAATCAAGAAATGAAATTAGTAAATTAATATTAATGGATAATCCCAAAGGTGAAATTTTTTTGTTTGTTGAAATATTTGTTATACCAAACTTAGTTCTCTATTTACTCTCAGCCTTATTGATAATACAGAAAGAAACCCTTGTAAGTTTTTCATAACTTTAAAATGCAGAACAAGTCTTCATCTGTTGGTGGAACTTTAGATGACTTTCTCATGTTTTTTATACCAGTCTTTTCACATCTAAGTTTTTGTTATGTTTTAACAAGTCCCTTATACATTTATAATGTAAAACTATTTTAAATTGCACATGAAAATTGTAGGCACCCTATAAATCTTTGTTTTGCCCTTTACATCTCCATGTCAGTGTTGAAAGCTCAAGGATAATCTTAATCAGTGGTAAATTATGCCATGTAATTCCTTCCTATTTCTACTGAAAATAGGAGATGCTTTTTTTTTTTTTTTTAGTGAATCATGTCATTTAAAAATGTATATATATTGTCTGTATGTGGGCATATTTTTATGCAGATGAACTTTCTAGATATTCTAGCATCCATAATATTGAGTTACTAAATTTTGCAAAGGAGTTTGTCAGTCCCAATGTTCTCTGCAAATAACTGTTAAGGAAAAAAAAAATTTAGAAAAATCAAATTTAGCAGAGTTTATTTGAGCTAGGAATGACTCATGAATCAGACAGCACTCTAAACTAGTATAAGTTCTGAGAATTCTACCCATCAACATGGGTAGTCAGTAGTTAGACACCAAGTGAGAAGTGAAGTAGTGAATTACGGAACTAGCTTGATTAGTTACAGCTTTGTATTTGCCTTCTAAGAACATGGTCTGCTCAGTGGCAGTCTGTGACTGGCTGAAGCTTGGCAGTTCTGATTGGCTGAGATTCAGCTCTTTGTTGTTAGAATATACTGTTAGGTTGTGGTTTGTTTACATAGTAAGTTAGGTTGCAATTTGCTATATAGAAATTCAAAGAACAAAGGCAGTTCAGGCATAATTTAACACAACTGCAAATGTACAACAAACAAACCCCAGATTTTTGAAGGCATCAGAACACTAAGGCAGTCTGAATTAGCAAGGAGTTAAGATCCTTGAAAGAATGGAGAGGTAAGTGATATGAACCCGACCACTGTAACTTTGTATTGAAAACATTTGATGATTCACAGAGATGAGCCCCTACTCTTCGCAAAAAGTAGCAACCTAGAATGAGCGTTAGTCTTGTGACTGGAGAGCACTAAATTGAAACTCAGGTGCAAGACCCTGGAGGAAGAGAACAGGTATGTAAAGCTATAATTACATAAGATTTGGTCTTGAAATGTCTCCTAAATCCTAGGGTTTCCAAAGGTAAGAAGCTGAGAAATCAACCTAAAGGAAGTTGATAATTGCAGAAAAGCAAGCCTGAAATTTTGGTATTCTTTTTGTTTTAAACTGCTGGTGCTGGACAATGAAAAATTAAAATTCAGGTCTGGTCAAAAGTCAGAGGCCTTGGTAAATCCCCCAGCTTTCAGTTGAGACTTATGAAGGCTGATGTCGTTTTAGTTAAGTGTAAACTGGAAGGATACTGCTGCACAAATTGATCTGCCCACACTCTAACCCAGAAGACACTCTATAAAAAGAGAATTATTCATAACTCCTACAACTTTTCATGCATTATGTTCTTCAAATACTATACAGTATGCCAGAATATAAAGTCAAAGAAATAAACAAACAAACAAAAAATCTACACAAAAAAAATACCCGATAAGAATAGACTCACAGTTAATCCATATTTGGGGTTTTTTAGGCTTAAACTGTAAAATAGCTATAATTAATGTTGAGTGATTTATCTGAGTGAAAATTGCATTTGGATTAGAATTCACATATATTAATTTGTTTGTTATAAGGCATGGAACTGTTGATCGATTTTTCTTGGCTACACCTTTTATTTTCACATTAATCCTCTAGGGATTATTATCATTTGTTTTCTTTTATAAAACAAATGGGGAGTTCAGGTTGAGAGAGGTTATATTACATACCATATGTCTTTTAAAATATACAGCATATCCCACTCAACCTAGAACAAGGGTAACAGTATTTTTGAGGAGAGTCTTAAATGAAGAAATTGGCAGGATTCCCAAAGTCTCTAAAATAAGAAACAGTAGATGAGTCTAATTTCAGACAAGGAAATGAATCAGGCTTAGCATCATCAGTGGATCAAAACTTAACTTCTCGACATTTACAAATGGGATCATAATGGACCAACTGAAGGCTAGTCTAATTCTGCCTTTGTGATAATCAAAGTTTATTTAAAAAGAGATTCTCTTCATTGACCATTATGTTGATCCCTGCCTAGTAAAATCACTCCAGACAGACACCCCCAGAGCTGACCACCCCATGTGAGGAACATGTAGTATTTCTGCTCCTCCATCTCTGGGTCTGACCACGTATTAGGTTTTCTTCCCAGGTCCACTTCTACTTGGGGTAAAATTATAATTTCACATACTGTGCATTGCTATAAAAGCTACAGTGTTAATATTCTGTGAGCCTACTTCTTGGTTGATTTGTTCAGGAGTGAGCACCTGGCTTTAGAAAGACTGTCTGAGATTTTGGAAATGGAATAAAAAGAAAAATCTATTTCCTTGCAATGACATGGAGGTAGGTTAACCTTGAAGGTTCTGGCTACCATTTCCTGCCATGTGGCTTCAGACAAAAAGTAAACACTCCAGCTAGGGTCCTCTGAGCTCTCTTCTTAACTGGACTTCCATCTGCCTCTAAAAACATGGACTAACAATAATAATAAGATGGTTTCTAATAGTTCCTGTATCCCTAGGATGACCATAGCCTTGACCTCAAACGTGCCTGCCTGAGAAAATCAAGGCTGCTGTAAGGATTTACTTTTTGTTCTGGCCATCACCTAATGCTGGGCCCCTATCTCCAAATCTCTGTGAAAAGGCAAGAGCATAACTTTGATAAGCTCTAGTTGATTTGACATGGACCAACCCCTCTACTCCTATATTTTTTTATTTTTTCACTTTACTTGTTCTACTGAGCCCTTAGTCACCTCCACCTGTTTTCTAGACACTTCTTTACAATAGTAAATGTGTTTGCTTAATGCTGGACTTGTTTTCTTATTATAAAAGTAGATTAAAACAAAACTTGTAGAGTTTCTGGCAATCATCTTATGCCATATGGATATGTGAAAAGGAAACAATTAAGGCTCCTAGGTAATTAAACTTAAGATTTCTCTCTTAGGATAGACAAGAACAGAGCTGGAAACAAGGGATAGACAAAGATCATTTTTTAAGTGTGCCACATAATTTTAGTCCTGATTCGACGAACAACCCATGACTTGATTTCCTATGAGATAAGTCAGGATTCCTCCAATAATTTTTCTTTCTTTTTTTTTTTGTCTTAATATGCCACAACCAATTCAATTACTTGAACCAAAAACCTTAATTATTTATTATATTACCAATCCTTGTAAAGTTTTCATCGAAATTTTAACAAACAAATGCAGAAATATTTATATATATATTTTTAAATGTTGCATGTTATAATTAGAAAAGTCTATAATCATAATTTTACTAATATAGTAAAATATATTAAAATTTTCTCTGTAGTAGTATATGCATAACATGTAATTTTTTTCATATATATCCCTTTAAATTAATGTTATTGAAACTTTAGGTCTCTAGCTTTGTTATTCTCATCTTGTAATTTTTTCTTATGAATATCATGCTCAAAAAGAAAGTTTTGCTGAGATTTGCTTTATTTCTTTACAATCCTTATGCAATAGAGCATTGTGAAAGGGAACCAACCAGAGCATTGTAAAAGGGAATGGTGATCATGCTATTGATTTTTTGTTTGTTTGTTTTAAACTCCTGTTTTATGCTTTAAGCTACTTAAAAAGCACAAGAAACAATGTTCTTAATATCAATAACTCCAAATCAACACCAACAGTACCAGTACAGGTGTATGACTCTTAATTAAAGTAATATATTTAATTTGGATAAGGGGGGAAATGTAATTGGAGTGTTTAGTCCAGGCCTATGACAGATTTCCAGCAAAGAAGTTGATTTAGGTAGTGACTATAAAAGTTGAAAACTAAAGTCATCTTTCTGTATTCTTTTACCATCTGCCATGAAATTACATCAGTCTTTTTCAGGAAAAAGCCTCGCACAAATAAATCTAAGTTCACTGGGAAGAGAGTTTTGTTTACGACAGTGCCCAGCGTGCTGCTCTTGCTTAATAAATGTCAAATCTGATGGATAATGTTCATTTAGATGTTACATAGCTGCTTTTTTATTTCCCATTGCCAAGGTTTGAGTTATAGACAGAGCTGTTAAATGTCTTTATTCTAATCTAATTTCCCAATACCTAATTATGGCAGTTCACCAATTCAGCCAAAATGTCTTAGGAGCTCATTTTTTTTTTTTTTTTGTTCACATGTACATGTATTCAACAAGCATTTACGGGGATCATTTAGGAACCACACATAAAGACGTATGAGAAATGATCCTAATCTTCGATAATATCTAAACCTAATGGAAGAAACAGATATAAAAGTAATTAATAATAAGCCACTGTACTAATATTACTTTGGGGGGGCACACATTATGTGTATTTATCTACTTCAGTTTGATGTGATTTTAATACTATGAGTTTTGCTTTATTTTTATTTTTGATTTTTTTCTTCTCTTACTGTATTTTTTATCTTATAGTAATATAATTTTTTCTGGGCGTACATCAAAATTCTGGTTCGGGATGAGTTTAGGGACATTAAATAAATACTAATGAATAAATAAATAATATTTTATCATATTTAATCATGGCTACTAATGTGCTATGAGTGTCAAAAGAAAGCAATTCATCTGCAGGTTATAACTGCAGAAAGCTGCATGAGAAGGATGATTTTTGACACATATTCAAGGATAAGTACAAATTCCAAATGAAAGTCAATGGATAATCAAAATTAATAGTACTGTTCTTTTTTTTTTTAACAATCTTGATATATTTTCATTTTACTGTTTCACACCTTTTCTTGGAAATCATAAATTAACTGACTTAGAACAGAGTTCTTTTTTGGTCTGGTTTTCAATGTTCACTTTTGGTACAAATGTCATCAAACACAGGAATGCCCTCAAGAAAGGGGAAGAGAAATGCAAAGCTTACAAAGTTGAGTAAGGAATTTTGCTATATCACCAAGAGTTCCATTTTTCTTCATGGTGAAGAATATGGAGAAATAGTATATTTAAGCAATGAGAAAATAATACTGACTTATAGATATTCATAAAAAAAAATGTTCTTATGCTTCAAAAGTCAAAATCAGTATTATGGTACTTATTTTCCATCAATCCATTTATCCTTCACAGGGATACAAATGAGGCATTATGCCTTACAACACGAATAATATCAGTTCACTCTTAGAAGTCTTCATGGACTTTTTGTTACAAAGAGAAAAAAAATGAAAAAGGCTAAATATGGTGTATATGTACCATATTTTCTTTATTTATCCACTCAGGGGCCCTTAGGCTTATTCTATATGTTGGCTCATTTGAGTAGTGCTACAGTAAACATGGGGGTGTAGATATCTCTTTGATAAGTTGATTTTCTTTTGGATTTATACCCAGAAGTGGAATTGTCCATCTTGTAGTTTTTCCTTATAAATATCATGCTCAAAAAGAAAGTTTTGCTAAGTTCATATGGTAGTTTTTGACCCTCCATTCTGTTTCCCACAGCGGCTGTACTAATTTACATTCCCATCAACAGTGTATGAGTGCTTGCTTTTTGCTATGTCCTTGCCAGCATACCATTCCCTATCTTTTTGATGAAACCCATTCTAACTGGGGCGAGATGATTTATCATTGTGGTTTTGATTTTCATTTCTCTGATGATTAGTGATGTTGAACATTTGTTCTTATATCTCTTGGCCACATTATTCTTTTGAGAAATGTCTATTAAGGTCTTTGACTATTTTTTTAGGACATTTTTGTTTGTTTGTTTGGTATTGAGTTGTTTTGGTTTCTTACAGTATATTCTGGTTATTAATTCCTTGCCAGAGGGGTAGCTTACAAGTATTTTTTAACATTCTTAGAGTTATCTCTTCACTTGTTTCATTTTCTATGCAAAGATTTTAGCTTGTTAAAATCCCATTCCATTTTCACTTTTGATGCCTCCACTTTTGAGGTCTTGCTTAAAAGTTCTTTACCCAGACCAATGTTCTGAGGTGTCTTCCCAACATTTTCTTCTACTTCTTCCATAGTTTCAGGTTTTAGATTTAATCCATTTTTATTTAAGCTTTGTATAAGGCAAGAGTTAAGGATCTAATTCATTCTTCTAAGTACAGTTATCCAGTATGCCGAGCACCATATTAAAACAACTGTTCTTTCCCTCTTGTATGTTCTTGGCAACATTGTCAAAAATCAGGTGGCTATAAATGCATGGATTTATATCTGTGTTCTTTATTCAGCTCCACTGATCTATGCTACTGTTGTTTTGCCTGTATTATGATGTTTTGGTTACTATAGCTTTGTAGTATATTTTAACATCAGGCAGTGTAATACCTCTAGCTTTGTTGTTCTCCTTGAGACTTCTTTGGCTATTCAGGATCTTTTGTAGTTCTTTTAGCCCTTTTGTGTTTATAGTTTCCCGTCAATAAATCTTTCATATATCAAGTTAAATAAATTACTAGATATTTTATATTACCTATAGCTATTGTAAAGGGGATTCTATTCTATATTCTTGATTGCTTTTTCATATTGTTCACTGTTGGCATATATAAATGTTACTTGTTTTTTTTATGTTAATTTTGTATGCTATAGTATTACTGAATTCATTTATCAGCTCCAACAGTCTCTTGGAGTCTTTAGGTTTTCCTAAATATAATGTAGTTTCATATGTGTACAGGCATTTTTGATTTCTCCCCTTCCAGTTCGGATTTCTTTTTTCTTTCTCTTGTCTAATTTTTCTGTCTAAGACTTCTAGTATAAAGTTGAGTACTATTGAATAAAAGTAAAAGTTGGCATCCTTTCTATGTTTTGTTGCAGAACTTAGAATAAAGCTTTCGAATTTTTCCCTTTCAGTATAATATTGGCTATGGATTTTTCTCTATGGCCTTTGTTATTTTGAAGTTATTCACCCTATACCCAGTTTCTTTTCTTTTTTTCTTTCTTCTTCTATTATTATTATTATTATTATTATTATTATTATTATTATTATTTTGTGAGAGAAAGTCTCTTTTTTGCCCTCAGTAGAGTGCTGTGGCATCATAGCTCACAGCAACCTCAATCTCTTGAGCTCAAGAAATTCTCTTGCCTCAGCCTCCTGAGTAGCTTGGACTATAGGCACTCACCACAATGTCAGGTTATTTTTAGAGACTTGGTCTCACTTTTTCTCAGGCTGGTCTCTAACCTGTGAGCTCAAGCAATCCACTTGCCTCAGCCTCCCAGAGTGTTAGGATTATAGGAGTGAGCCACTGTGCTCTGACCTATACTCAGTTTCTTGAGGTTTTTTTTTTTTTTTATCTTAAATGACTGTTGAATTTTATCAAATCCTTTTTCAGCATCTATGGAAATGATCACTTTTCCTCCCTATCTGTTAACATGATATATCATGTGTAATGATTTGCATATGTTGAACCATCTTTGCATTCTGGGAATGAATATCATTTGATCATGGATTAATTGATAAAGAACACATGGTATGTGTGCACAATGGAATATTATTAAGGCATAAAAGTAAAATCCTGTCATTACAGCAACATGGATGAAATTGGAGCTCATTATGTCATGTGAAACAATATAAGCATAGAAAAACAAATAGCACATACTATTACCATATGTGGGAACTAAAAAATAAATCTCATAAAGATAGATCATAGAGTGTAGTTACCAAATGCCTGGAAGTGCTAAGGGATGAAGAGATATTGGTTGATGAGTAATAATATACCCTTAGAAGAAATAAAACCTAATGTTCAATAAATCAGTAGCATGTCTATAATTAACATTAATCAATTATATGCTTCAAAATAGCTAGAAGAGTTCATATATTCCTAGCAATAGAAAAGATAAATATTTAAGGTGATAGATATACAATTACCCTGATTTAATTATATGTATCAATTACATGTACCTTGAATAAATGTTCACCTAATATGTATCAGTAAAAATACATAAATATGTTTAAAAAATAAAAAATGTGAATATTGATTATGAATTCTTATAAAGCATAGCTCCTATTATTTTTATCTCTGAACTTTGGATTCCTTCCACATTATGGACTCCTTAAAAATACAGTGCTCTGGCTCGGCGCCTGTGGCTCAATCGGCTAAGGGGCCAGCCACATACACCTAAGGTGGCAAGTTCGAATCCCCAGGCCGGGCCCACCAAACAACAATGATGGCTGCAACCAAAAAATGGCCGGGCATTGTGGCGGGCGCCTGTGGTCCCCGCTACTTGGGAGGCTGAGGCAGGAGACTCGCTTGAGCCCAGGAGTTGGAGGTTGCTATGAGCTGTGATTCCATGGCACTCTACC
>CAUYQV010093278.1:0-64892 GCA_963574575.1 Galagoides demidoff | reverse complement strand
CTCTAGTTATTCAACTCTGTATTGTAGTGCTAAAGCATCCACAACTAATACAGGAATGAATGGGCATGGCTGTGTTCCACTAAAACTTTATTATTAGCACTATGATCTAAATTTCATATAATTCTCATATGTTATTGTTTTGTTTTGTTTTTTTTTTTTGAGAGAGTGAGTCTTACTTTATTTCCCATGGTAGAGTGCCATGGCATCACAGGTGACAGCAACCTCAAACTCTAGGGCTCAAGTGAGCTTCTTACTTCAGCCTACCAAGTAGCTGGGACTACAGGCATCCACCACAACACCCGGTTATTTTTAGAGACAGGGTCTTGCTCTTGCTGAGACTGGTCTTGAGTTCCTGAGCTCAGGCAATCCACCCTCCTTGGCCTCCCAGAGTTCATTTTTGTATGTTAAAGAATATTGTTTTTCTTTCTTTTTTTTAAAGGAAATTAAAATGAATACCAATTTCATACCATTTTTAAGACATCAATTTTTTTTTTTAAATTTCAGGTTAATGTGAGGGTATAAACAACCAAATCACAGTATTTGAATTTGTTAGGTAAAATCCCTGCTATAGTTATGTCCTACACCCAAAAGGTGTGCCATACACCCCTACATTCTGCCTATTCAGTGAGCATACCCTCAAATCTCCCATTCCTCTCCCCCTGCCTTGATCCTCCTCCCCCCAACTTGAACTGATTTTTTCTCCTATGTGGGCATGAATTAGATCATCTACTGGCTTCATATTAGCATTGAGTACATTGGATATTTGCTTTTCCATTTTTTTTTATTAAATGATAACTATGTACATTAGTGCAATTCTGGGGTACAGTGTAGTGTTTTCATATACAATTTGAAATTTTTTCATCAAACTGGTTAACATAACCTTCATGTCATTTTCTTATTGTGTTAAGACAATCATATTCTACTCTTAGAAAGATTCACTTGTACCCTTGTAAGATAAACCATAGAAGTGATCCCTCCAATCACTTTCCCTCCACCCACTCCCTTCCCTTATCCCTCCCCCCCCAAATACGTAGGCAGTTATTAGGTTATATACTTCATATGAAAGCTATAAGTTAATTTCATAATAGGGCTGTGTACATTGGATACTTTTTCTTCCATTCCTGTGATACTTTGCTAAGAAGAACACTTTCCAGCTCCATCCATGTGAACATGAAGGACATAAAGTCTCCATCTTTCTTTATGGCTGAATAGTATTCCATGGTGTACATATACCAGTTTGTTGATCCATTTCTGGATCGATAGGCACTTGGGCTTCTTCCATGACCTGGCAATTATGAAGTGGGCTGCAATAAACATTCTGATACAAATATTTTTGTTGTAATGTGACTTTTGGTCTTCTGGGTATATACCTAATAAAGGAATTGCAGGGTCAAATGGAAGGTCTATTTTTAGTTCTCTAAGTGTTATCCAGACTTCTTTCCAAAAGGAATGTATTAGTGTACATTCCTACCAACAATGTAGAAGTGTTCCCTTTTCTCCACATCCACACCAGCATTTCTGGTTTTGGGATTTTGTGATATGGGCTAATCTTACTGGAGTGGGGTGGTATCTCAAAGTAGTTTTGATTTGCATTTCTCTGATGATTAAGGATGGTGAGCATTTTTTCATATATCTATAGGCCATGCGCCGATCTTCTTTGGAGAAATTTCTCTTCAAGTCCCTTGTCCATCCTGAGATGGGATCACTTATTCTCTTCTTGCTAATACGTTTGAGTTCTCTATGGATTCTTGTTATTAAACCTTTGTCAGAGACACAACCTGCAAAAATCTTCTCCCATTCTGAGGGCTGTCTGTTTGCTTTAATTACTGTGTTCTTGGCTGTGCAGAAGCTCTTTAGTTTGATCAGGTCCCAATAGTGTATTTTTGATGTTGCTTCAATTGCCCAGGGTGTGGGAAGGCTTTTTTAACTATAGTTCAACACCAGTTACACAAAGAAAGGTACTGACAAATTTGATTATATTATTAATAAACTATTCTTCACTATGACCCCAGAAACAAAATTAAACATAAGTTATATGCTGGGAGAAGGTATTTGAAAACTATAAAAGCAACAAAAATATTCCAGAATATCAAGAATATAAAAGAAAAAATGAGTAACTGTTATAAGAACCAATTTACAGATCAGATAACTAGAATAATACATATACATGGTTTAATTTCATATATATGGTTTAATTTGTATGTGTATATTTTCAAGCAAATGAAAATTGAAGGCACAAACAATAGTTCATACCATTGATAGTGGCATATATTTTAAAAGTTTGAGAACACTTCAATTGTTTGCAAGGATAAGGGGAAATTTGAGCTTCTCTATGCTGGTTGTAGAAATTTAATTTGATGCAAGTATTTGGAGAGCATTTTGGTTATATCTAGTAAAATATACTTCCAACCCAGAAATTCTGCTGGTTGGTTTATATCCTAAAGGAATGTCCTACTGACATTTAGGGTTGGGACCACAACTTCCTTCAGTGCCAGATGTTCAGGTCCCTTGGCACTGCCCTCATCTGACAGCAACCTCTGCTATTGGGTGAATTGTGTCCCCACCACCTGATTCGTCTGATGAAGTCCTAATCTTTAGTTCCTCAGATGAATATAGGGTTGGAGACATGGCCTTTACAGAGGTAATTAAATCAAAATGAAGTCATTAGAGTGGCCTCTCCTCTGAGGTGACTGGTTTCCTCACAAGAGGAGCCTAGAGCACAGACATATTACAGAAGGGGGCACTTGTGAGGACAGCAAGAGAGGGGGGCCATCTAGGAGCCAGGAAGAGAGGCTTCAGAGGCAACAAATATTGCCCACACCTTGCTATCAGACTTCCAACTTCTGGAATTATGAGAAAACAAATTTCCATTATTTGAGCCATTCTGTCCATGACACTTTGCTACAGTATCCCTAGATAACCAGTGCACCGTAACAGAAAGAATACTGAGTTGCATTTCCAAATGTTCCTGGGGTAGCATTGTCCCTGCATGAGAACCTCTGCTTTAAAGGATTCTTGCCCCACTCCATGTACACTAGGAAGACAGGATTTTTATTGCAGCTATTATTTGAGATGAGCCGACTCAGTTGTCTGCATATCATAATCACAACGGAGAAGTCATCCAAACATACCGTTGAGTGAGAAAAATAAGAAAGATACAGAGCAGCCACACGTTATTTCTAGCATGTCATGTAGGCTTTCAGTATGAAGAAAGTACTGTATACATTGTTGACAAACATTTGGAAAAGAGGGCAAACCTAGATGGGGAGGACTCGCACCAGTTTGGGGAGCTTGGTCACCTCTGGGAGAGAGGAGAGTGGGGCTGGAGGGGGGTGGCTAGGAGGCTATCAAAGGGCTAAAACTACTGCTTCAGAGTTGTGGTTTCAGAAAAATCTAAAGCAGATATGCCAGATTTTGACAATGGTTAAGGCTGAATAGTAGGCAAATGAATTTGTGTTAAGTTACTCTCTTTAGTTTCCAGAATGTTTTAACGTAAAAAAAAAAAAGAAAAAGGTAATTGTGTATTTTCTTATTATATTACCTAAGAAGCCAAATCTGGAAACACAGTTTCCTTCCCATGGAGGAATTCACTTTTGAATTGTAGGGAACAGCTCGTACATTTGGGACGTTATTTGGAGGCTCCAGGGGGTCGCAGCAGCTCCCCTCGTTTACTCCTTCCCCTTTGTATGAACTCCAGCTAATCCAGCAATTCCTGCGCTTGCATTCTCTGCAGCTGTGCGCTAATTCTAGACTAAACCCCTCAAATTAGCAATGGATAATAATACACTAATTAAAACTGGAACACAAAGCAGTTTTTCCAGAAGCGATGTGAAAAAAACTCCCTGATTATTATCTGTGTATACTATAACAGTTTTAGAGGCTCATTACGGAAGCTTAGAAAGAAATATGCTCAGATAAACATGCTCCCAGTTGCTTCTTGAGTAATATTAATACTGATTTCACTTCTCAGCTTTGGAATATGCACCCACGTCTCTGTTTGTGGCTCCCCTTCCCCTCCGCCTCCCCAGAGCCTGAGAACAAATACATCAAAACGACATAAACACAACAATGCGAAACAGCCAAGGCAATTAGAAAAAACTTTATTATATTTGCATTAAAGATGTCTCCTCCAGGCTATCTACTTACTTTTTGTAAACCTATTTTACTTTTGCCTGATCCCAGGTAAATGAAATAATGTGAACTTTCTTTTTAAAATGAAGTAATTGTAAATTGCATTAGTTACTGAGCAGGAAAGAGAATTGAGAGGACATTGTGTTTCTCAGTCTTAAGGTAGATGTGTAACTCTGAAAGTCCTTAAATATTTAGAACGATACAGAGCACATTCTCATAAAACCCACAGTTCTCAACCTGTGGGTCGCAACCTACAGGAACTGTATTAAAGGGCTGCAGCATTAGGAAGGTTGAGAACCACTGCATTAAACTAAACTAAAATAACACATGATTTAGCCATATAAATATTAGAATTAGCTATCTAATTATTACTATGCAACAGACTTAAAAATAATTAGAATTAGCAAAGTTTAGGCTTTAGATTTTGTTATCTAGAAGGGTTTGCAGGTTCATACACATCAAGACATCTATTGTTATGTTCCCTAAACCTACATTTAACTGAATGAGTATACAAGACATTTTTTATTCCCTAAGCTTGAATACCTACCTGTGAAATAAAAGTATTAATATTTTTAATATTGCCCTGAGTAGAGTGCTATGGCAGCATAGCTCACAGCAACTTCAAACTCTTGAGTTTAAGCGATCCTTCTGCCTCAGCCTCCCAAGTATCTGAGACTACAGGCCCCAATCATGACAACCAACTAGTTTTTCTATTTTTTGGTAGAGCTGGGTTTTGCTGTTGCTCAGGCTGGTCTTGAACTCCTGAGCTCAAGGAGTTCAGCCTCCTAAATGCTAGGACTACAGGCGTGAACCACTGTGCTGACCATCTTTTTTTTTTTTCTCTTTTGAAAGCAGTTTAGGAGATTCTGACCTCATTCATTCATTCATTGTAAAATGATAGAAGTTCTCTATTCCTGAAAGAAAGAAGAGAAAAAAGGAGGAGAGAGGAAAGAAGGAACCAGACAAGAGCTGTTGTAAGAGGCCAGGTAAAAGAAGACTAGAGCATGTTAGCAGTGGAATTAAGAAAAGTGAACACACTGAGAGTTAGGATGGAGGAGGAACCGTCAGGCTGCCGTTTGCTGATGTTTGTATGAAAATTTGGAAGACAGGAGGAAGGAAAATGGAGATGTCTAGGATTACCCTGACAATTTTGCCTTGAGCAAGTGGGTGGATGGTAACATTATTTAACTAATGGCAATAATGAGGAAAGAGAAGGTTTTGTAGAATGTAAACAAAAGGGTTATGTTTTGACTAGACTAGTTCGGGATGTCTTCTAAGCTTTCATGCAGTGATATCAAGTAAACAATTACGTATTTGGATTTGGAATTATAGGAACAGACAGATCTAGAACTCTTGATTTGGAGAGTCATCAGTAGAAGGTGGTATTTAAAAGACATGCTACTCACTAGGTCACACACAGAAAGCCTGTTAATGAAAAGAAGGAAGCTCCATATATTACTGAACTGTATTTGACTCATGTGCTGCCTAGATTAGAATGATCACATTGGGAAGGAGTAACACAGGCTGGATTATGTAGTGTGGCATCGTAACTGAGTCTGAGCTTCCACCACTTGCTGGGGGACAGTGATGGAGAGACAAGATGTTAGTTTGCTGGTTCCCTTTTAATCTGAGAGCCAGCAAACTGAGAAAAAGGCAGACTGGTGCTTAAGAACCATCTTAGGTTAGTATGAACTTCAGCGTCCTTTGTACCCTAAGGGAAGGGGAAAGGGGAGGTGGGGGTGTTGGGTTGCAAGAGATAATCAAGGATCCCTGATTGATACCTGGTTCTCAGGAGGGTCTGAGGAGGTTATAAAACTTCTCTGTTCGTCATTAGCTAATTTTGGAAGGTGAAGGTCAGGTCAGGATGCTCCTACGAATCTTCAACATAGCCTAGTTTCTTGGATGGATGCTTTCCTCATTCCAAAGGAGCTAGTTTGGGGAAAGGAATAGTTGTGACCTTTCCTGTAGCCTATGTGCAGAGTTAAGCAGAAGCATTTAACCTAAAGAATATTACCGCAAGGGGCCAGTAACAAAATAGAGTTAGTTATGCTAAGAGTCTCTTCCACTATTACAACTTGCCCATTTGGCCGTGGAGTCGGTGCCCAAACATGCTGACTTACTGAAGCAAT
This sequence comes from Galagoides demidoff, assembly GCA_963574575.1. Lineage (NCBI taxonomy): Eukaryota > Metazoa > Chordata > Mammalia > Primates > Galagidae > Galagoides > Galagoides demidoff. The sequence goes on along the minus strand of CAUYQV010093278.1, from coordinate 58,632 downwards.
TACAAAAGCGTGACTTTCCGATAAAACCATATTTATAGCCTCTCAATGCAGATGGGAACTTTTTTCTAGTGGACTTTCAATTTTCCTCAATTACATAAGACCAAAGATCAGTGGTCTCTAATTTTGAATCAATTTTGGCGATAATTTAGATGGATCTTGTACTATTCCTTTTCCGGCTTGCAGGAGACTTTGTTCCTTTTAAAGTAATGTGGCTATTATTCCTCTCTTGTCGAGTGTGCCGTAGGTACCGCCACGCATTAGGGAACCACTGAACCTGACCTATTGTGTCTTTTTGTCATGTTAGCACTAATGGCAAATGTGAGCAAGAACCACGGGGAGGACGGGCTTCGGGAACAATTTGGATTAATATGCTGAATTATCTAAAATAAATAGGAACTCCATGTGTCATTTTCATTTCCTAAGCCCTGCAACAATTATAGTTATTCCGCTCAAATGTCTGTAGCAATGAGATCAGTGACAAAAATAGTGCTTGAGAAACAAGAGACGAAATGGCAAACATGTTATTTATTTGCTTAAATCTATTATAACGGGACTGGCAGTGTTAGTCTCATTAACAGAGAGACCTTTCTTTCCACACGCCAGCTGGAATAATAAAGGCAGCTATGTGACATTTAAAATGCAATTGCTCTGCTATCTGTAGACGATTCTGTTTCTGATACTTACTGATGACAGAGGAAAGAGAGCTGAGGAGAATGTAAACCATCTTGTTCATCATCTGCATTCCCAGCAAAGACAGCATTAGGGTTAAACGCTGTAATGCGCCAACAAGGCTATGCTTAAAGCCTATTTATGTCCAAGTGCTCGAACATTGAACTGAAGCATTGATGCAATTGTTCTTTTGCCATGTCACAGTCCAAGAGTTGGGAGAAATACATCTGTTGTGTTTTTCTTGAATAGGCAAAAATAAATTATAATTAGGGGGGTACTGCTTTGTGCATATAAATATCCTGCATCTTTGGAAACAAGTTGTTCCAAACAAATGAGAAGCATGCAGATTTCCCTCTGAATAGCTAGCTAAGGCAGGCTCCTTTGGATGCCTTTGTTTGAATGATAAAGTAATGATCTCGAATGGAAACACACACCTTTAGCGTTTAGGCATCCCAAGACAAAAGGAGTTTCAAGATAACCAAGAATCTGAGTTATTCGAAATTCTTTGCATTAAGGATTTGTCTGAAGCCTCAAATAGGAAAATATTACTCAGTAATTTGAAATCCATTCTTACATGTTCCAATGTGGATCCCAAAATGACGGGATTCAGGGAAAGACTTTTGAGCCTTCCATTTTGGGGTTGGATGAAAACACAGGAAAGTCAGATGCAAATAATGGCCAATGTAATATATCACTTGGGTGGCCAAGCCTCTCAGTACCTCCAGGTTCAGGCTAGATTTATAATGGGTTCCAATTTTACTTGACCCAATTCATCCATTTCCACTAGATAGTCTTATCCTTTACACACGAAAGCCATGCAATGAACTGTAAATCATCAGATTATAAAATTTTATTCTGACGTTTTTAGGAACTACATTTATTCCATTTTCTGCCTATGTAATGAGGTCTTGTGACTTTTTTTTTTGATGTGAAGAGCTATGCAATTTTGACTCATTTGCATAATACATAAGTGAGAATCTAAGTCAAGTTTTCTATTTTAAAATATCCAAGTCTAATACTATTAGGATTCTGGGGCCACACCATTTCTCAATGCCTCTCTCTCTCTCTCATACACATGCACGCTTCAGCCAGTATTGCTAAAATTAAAAAATCAGTAGAATATGGGCAGTGCCTGTGGCTCAAAGGAGTGGGGTGCCAGCCCCAGCCAAAAACTGAAAAAAAAAAAAAAAATTAGTAGAATACTACAAAGGTAAGATTAAAAAAAAAGAAAAGAGCATAACATTATGAAGAAACGAGCTGAAAGGGACTAAAGGACTATGTAAAAAAGGAAAGAGAATAGTTATACAGTCTGTCTCAGTCCTCAGTCATCTCATCTCCATACCAACAGCAAGAGATCTTTAGGTAGTCCAGCAATCTCATCACCTTTGATGGACCAGTTTCATTGGTCCAGCAAATCACACACAGTTGGCATTCAATTGAAAAGCATCTACCAGAGCCAAATTCCTGGGGCTTATTTTTCCCGAAATCAGTTGGAGAGGATACTCCCTACCAAAGTTAGAAAATTACTATGAACCATGCTCCCCTCATGAATATTCACAACCCATAGTTTACTAAAAGCGCTAAGAAGCATTGCAGTGAACACGTTTAACTACTTTTAGCATAGGGTTTCTTAAATGTATCTCACAACACACCCTCTTTAAAAAATCACTTCTTATTCACATCCACTAAGTGAAACGTTGAACTCAAATCATGCTTCTCAAACTTGAAATGAGTATGAATCAGCTGAGTACACATGCGATGCTTATTAAAATTTCAAATTTCCGAGCCTACCTTCAGCAAGTCAGATTATTTGGGTTTGGGTAGGAGCCAGAAAGCTTCATTTCTAACAAGCATTCAAATGGATTCTGATGAAAGATTTCTATGGGCCACATTATAGGAAATATTGTCCTGGAAACTAAAATGAGGGGCTGTTCGTAAAAGCCAGGGCTGAAATAGGCTCTGACCATGGGACCTCCTGGGGCTTTATTGGATGGAGTGAGAGCAGTTCTTATTCTGCTCTAAATTACACTCCGGGTTACAAAAGGGAACTGTCCATTACCGATGCCAAGAATGCATCTTCAAGAAATGGTGGCTTCCGTGATGCTCAGTATCAGCAAACCCAACCTCCACTTATGCTTTCAACAAATATTTGTCATTTGCCTTTTATGTTTTACTGTGTACATATTCAGTCAAATTGCACTCAAATGGCATATAGTACTGTAAATGATGAATGAAACACAGAAATGCACAGTGCCAAAGAAAAAAGAAAAGACTATACCACTTCTGGACATGGCACGGCAAAGGAAGTCTTTACGGAGAAGGTGACATAGAAATAGGCTAGATAGAAGTGGAACACATTATTCTTAGCAAAGCATCACAAGAATGGAGAAGCAAGAATCCTGTGTACTTAAGTCTGATATGAGGACAATTGACGACCTAGTACGTGGTGGGGGTGGGAGAAACGTGGTGTAGGGAGAGAGAAAGAGGGAGAGGGGTGGGAGCTTATAGGGTGTGACACACCTTTTGGGGACAGGACATCATTCTAAGAGGGACCTTACCTCACAAATGCAATCAGTGAGACCTGGTTCTTTGTACCCTCCACGAATCTCCAACAATAAAAAGAAAAAAGAAATAGGCTTGATTTTAGCCGTGCAGGTTTAGAGGAATTGTCTTTTAGACCAGAATAGGAGCATATATAATGTGTGGTGGGGGAATTATCATTCAGGGCTCATTTAGAATAATAGTGGACATGAGGAAAGTCTGGCAAAGGAGTTGATGGCAGATAACAACAAGGCAGTAACTGTCTCTTGAATATTTGATAGAGAATAAGGATTTAGTGCTGTGATTCTCAACCTTCCTAATGCCTCGATCCTTTCATACAGTCCCTGTGGCTTGCGACCCACATGGTTGAAAACCTCTGATTTAGTGGAACATGAGATGTTAGATTTCGATTGAAGATCAATTTGAATACTGAATTTAAACACAGATTTCTAGGAACGGCGAGTAGCATTCTGAACATACAGAAGACTGGTGTACTCTATATTACCCAATCACACTGCTCTTAGTGATCTTAAAGAACAAGCACAGGTAAAGTTAGAATACCATTTGGATAAGCCCTTGAGACTCTTTTCTCTCTCTGTAATCTAGGAACAACCATCTTTATCACATGGTTCTTTTTGAGGCTGTGAAATGCCTCTGATGTAGCAGATTAAATGTGTCCTTTGCATATTTCTTTACCGAAAGTCTTGTGCGCATAAAGGGAGGGGCTTGGTATAGAACTGGTTCTGTGACAAGCAATCTGCTCAGATTAAACATCTTTAACCACAATATACTGCCCACTAAGTTAATTTTAGGAATGGGTTTTTAATGCACTGAATTCTTCCATCGTCTGAAGGTCCAAATGTAACATTTACTAATATTCATGAAACGCTAATTCTCAGGCAATGCATATAGTGGAAATGAAAAGTATAATAAAACTTGGTAGGAACACTGAAACACAGCCATTTCCATGAGAGAAGATATAGAGTAATAGTTGACCAGATTTAAGGTGCACTCATGAACACAGCTTTGTGTACCCAAACTGAGAGTTGATTCAAAATAAACAATTAGGGAATACGCTAATTTTTTTTTTTTTTTTTTTTTTTTGCCAAAAAAGACTTGAAAGTTATTAAACAACAGATTGATTTTTGGGATACCAGGACATATGTGGGTTACTATGAAAGTTTTGAGACAGACTGTGCTATGGTTCATTATTTCACTTCTAAGAAATATAGTTGGCAGTGTCCTTTCTGATTGATCGGTGCAAATTTCAACTCGCTGGGCCCATCAGTGCTGCAGGGGTGAGGGGGCTTCCTTTGTTTCCATCTGCACAGAGGTTACATTTCTTGATTTTTGTGTATCTCAAAACTTTTGTAACAAACCCCATGCATATTTTAGATAAAAAAAGAGTACAGTTTACATCCTGGTAAATGAGTTAGTGATGTGTAATTAAAACGATACCTATCAATGTAGCGCTAAATAAATGGCCAGTAGTTTTTAGCTATTAGGTAGTGTACTGCTGAGAAATTGATTAGGTAATTGCAGTGTGGTTTTAATTCAGTGGCTGACTGAAATAATAAAACTAGCTATCTGCTGAGCTGGTTATTCTCATCATCTTTTAACTTAATTGCTTGATGTATGCATTAATTACAGAGTATTTTCATTCCAACCCTTTACCTCACCACATACCCACAATTGATCAAGTTGGTTTTCTATACTCAATCTTGATTCTTATAAAATATGCTTCTCTTTGAAAGAAGCTATGGCATACTATTTGGAAATACGTATGGGCTTTGGAGCCCTGGACCACAAACATGGATGTGAAGTTAAGTGAGTTAGTGAAAGTAAGGTACCTGGTTCTTCTCTTGGCACCTGGTCCAGATTCAGAATCATCATTATTAGCTGTTACTATTAATATTTTCCTTAAAGAAAGAGAAAGTAATGTAACAAAATAAACCTGTTGGGTCAACATAAAGGTCACTTACTCTAGGATACCTGGGAAGTTTGTTTATATCTACTTTCCCTACAACTCCCTGATAGAATACAAGCGAAAAACCCAACATAGGTCAAGATCAAAGAATCCTGCTAACACATCACATCAGTGCAGCTGCAGACTCAGCTAACCTTTCTTCTCCTTTATGCACTGGAAACTTAGTCACGGCTTCCTCACTTACAGTGAGACAATAGAGCAGTGATTTTCAACTGGTGTGCCCTGGCATACCAATGTGCCGTGAGAGGGTCTTTGGTATGCTCTGGAAATTTTCAAAGATCGTTAATTAAATTATTTTTGGAAGAAGTTCAAAGCACAGTAAGTATAGTCTCCCCTCCCTTATTTTGAGCAACATAATTTAAGTGTGCCACAAGTTTAGCTGCAAGTTCAACTGTGCCGTGAGATTAAAAAAAAAAAAAAAAAGGTTGAAAAACACTGCAATATCATATACTGGTTTAAGGTGTGGATTTGGGAATCAGACTCCCTGGATTTGGACTCCAGCTTCTCTGTTTCCATGAAAATCATCTAATTTTTCTGGGCTTCAATTTCTGTTTCATTAAACTAGCGATAATAATAGTACCTTACAGGGTGGTTGTGAGCATTACATATAAGAATTCAACGTGAATTCAACTAAAACATTCAAAATAATAATACCTTTGGACATAATAATCAGGATACTATTATGTTACCATAATGTTAACTTACTATTTTTATTATTCTTAAACTTTTTCTTCAGAAATATATATGTTTCTTTAGGATAGGATGAGGTGATGAATCTACAATATCCATGAATATTCTCTTTGACCAAAGATAAGTATTCCTTGTTCTTCCAAATAGATTTTTATCAAGGGAAAGGCAAGCTTAGTGAATAAGCATGATCTTTGTTCCTGTAACCTTTTAGCATTGCTAATGCCAAGGGAAATTTGAAAAACTGGAATGTGAAGCACCATGTAGAAATATTTTGAAAGGTATTTATGTAAAGTATTTATGAAAGTCTCACAAAGGCTAGAAACAAACAAAAGATGTGAAATAAACTCCAAGTACTCCTAACTTAGAAAAGATAAAACTTTGTATGACTCCAGGGCACACCAGTTGAAAATACCCAACTGTAATAGGACTTGATTATTTCAAATAAAATTTCAATGTCTATGTTTTTCTCTTTTATATGAATTCAAGGAAAATATTAGAAAGAATTGTATACATATGTCATTTTGTCCCAAAGGCCCAGGAAAAAACTCACTTTGGCTTGCTTTAAAATTTCTCTCTCTGTTATTTTCATATTTGACAACTAAATCAAATAACCGATGATCTTACTCTTTCTCTGATCTAAATAATTTTACAGAGAATACCTTGCAAATGTCCCAAGAGATGAGCTGCTCACAGTGAAAAATGTACTCAGCAAGAAATTCACTTAATGATAACGATTATTCTTCTATGTAATGGACATTTCATTGTCAGTAAAGTGTAATACGATTCTGTTGAAAGGTTTACATATGCAGCCAGCTCCAAAGGCACGCTAGCCGAACTTGCATGTCTCACTTTCTGGTTTTATCATTTGTCTTTCTGCATATTCAGTAAAATCTTTTCATGCTTGATATGTGGACTGCTTTATGCTGGTATTGTTCACTTTTATTTAAAAAAGAACTTTATAATTGGGATGGACACATGGATTCATGAAAGCATTAGACGTGCTGTTTTCGGGTAGAAGATGGCACCCGTTCTTCTATCCTATGTTGGGGCCTAGTTAGCCATTATTTTTCTATCTCCAATAAAGCAAAGAATAGTTACTGTGCTGCTTTTACCAATTGGGAAGTTTTAACCTTGTCAGGTTTTCCAGTCAGTACAGGATAAAGATACTCTTTCCTGTATTAGAACGGTTGAAAGTTGGCCCCTGCACACACACAAAATCCCTATACAGCTTTTACAAGAAGCAGTCTCACAAAGACATCTGTCTGTGGGGTCAGCATCAATGGCCTACTTTCTCTCCAGAATAGAAATACTCTGGAACGCAAAATGATGACATCTCCACTTTCAGATGTCGTTCCTCCAAAGAAGGAAAGCTCCAATCAGGGTAACTGCCCACTTCGCCGAGCAGGGACACTGAAATGGGGCAAAAGGCCAAAAAAAAGAACAAAGATGTGTTTAGGACCCTGAACCCTGAAAACAAGCCTGGGATTCTTCCCAATTGAATCATGAAGCTGAAGGTTACATTTAAGATCAGATTCAGAAATGGATAATGTATTTCTATCTACAGTTGTCACTTGTGTTCAAAGTTTCACTTTCTGTGGTTTCAGTTTCTGCAGTCAATCACAGTCTGTAAAGCTTATATGGAATATCCCAGAAATGAATAATACCTAAGTTTTAAATTATATGCCATTCTGAGTAACATGATGCAATCTAGCGCCATTCTGCCCTGTTCAGCCCTGTCCCCACTGTCCATGCTTCCAAACATCCCTTAGTTATTAGTAGCTGCCTGGGTTATAAGATCAAAAAGTACAACACCTCTATCTGGTTCAAACCTATCTGTCATTTCAGGCATCCACTGGGGGTCTTGGGAGTATCCCCTTACATATAAGTGGGGAATACTGTATAAAGATAGACCAGAAAAATATAGGCAGTATTTTAGTACATAAATATTACACTCAAATCAGTATTTTTATTTCAGTCACATACAATCTCATGGGAATACACCTACATATAAAACACAAATAGTCTTAACTAAAGCACAGATTTTGTTAGAACTTAGATACATCCATCTCCCTTGTAAGTTCATTTTAAATCCCCATCATATTCAGTGTGCATCTATAATGAATATACATATATCTATGAATGTATGTGGTCTGCATTTCACATATAAAAATCACCCTTGCCCAACACACTATTGACTCTGAAATCTCCTTTTCAAGGGACTGTTAGTCAATGCTTATAAATGCTTTTAAATATCCTAGTATTAACATTTTAATTTTTTAAAATGAGAAAAATTATTGTAGAACAGTTTAAAAATAGTCACTGCTCCTAAGCTGTTACTGTTCTCAAGTGTTCAATATAATCTATTTTAGAACATAGTCTGTGTTAAAAACTTTTCTGACAGAATCTAAAACTATAAAACTTTCCAAGGGTGGAATTTGCGGAAGACAAAAGAAGCAAGACAAATAAAAGGCGGTGGTTGAAAACAAAATTTGGTCAAATTGGGTAATTGAATGGAGACAGAAAACATAATTTTAAAAAGGCAAAAAAAAAAAAAATTAAACCTGCACAATAGGTAGCATTACCCACTGACAGAGACACTGGATAAATAATTTGTCTGCAAATGGGACATGAGGAGATAATGGAAATACATATGTTTCTATAAGAGAGAGAAACACCTTAACAAACAGGTGATAACATTCTGAAAAATTTCTTTTTCCTTTATTGAGAAGATATAATCTTTATTCTTTTTTTAGCTGTATGATCTATTTTATTTTATTTTTATTACAAATTAATATAAGAATTTTTAATATATACTATATGCCAAGATCTGAGAATATAGATTTCAGATGCGATCACTCCCCATTTTCTAGGCTACCATGGGTAAAATGCAGTAAAATTAAAAGGGTTTACACTTAATAATAGTGTACAGTTTAGGATACGAGCCCCATTTTCAAAGATAGAGATTCCTAAATTCATTTTGTCATAGAATCTCTTTCAAACCATAATACATTGCTGCAATATGAAAGGGGACGATGAGATATGATCTATGTTTGATTAAAGTTGAGAGCACAATAATGATTTCAGAGATAAATAAATTTCTGTGAGTAAAGCTTAACAACATTCCTCATTTGATAATCAGAAAATATTACCAATAGAGGCTAAAATAAAATAATTCACACAACAAAGAACAGATTGTACCCAAAACATTAAAAAATAATGCTTCCTAAGTCACTAATGCAGAGATTGAATATCATGTATCATGCGCTCCTTTGCCTAATTTCCTGGCACTTGAGGGTTAACTACAAAACTTTTAAAGGCCTATGTTACCACAATACAGAAAAATATAATGAGCATTTTTCTCACATTTATTCCAAAATGGTAAGTATTGTTTGTTATGGAAAGATATGTTACAAAGAATTCAAGTCATGCGGTCAAATATTACAATTAAAAAAACAAATCTTCAAACTATGCCACCCAGAATTGACTATTAATCCTGAGTACCTTTTATTCTGACATCTTTTATTTATGTATTTATTTATTATTAAATCTTAAACACATAGATCATGTATACATTAATGCATTTATGGGGTACAATTTGCTGATTTCACATAGAATTAGGAATGCTTACATCACACACAGATGAGGTTAATATATACCTCATCTCATTTAATTAATTATTGTGTTATGATATTTATACTGTATACTTCATAGATCTGACATGTACCCTTGCAATAAGCAACATAGGTGTGATCCCACCACTCACCCTCCCTCAATCTGACCTTCCCCCTTCCCTCCCAACCTCTTCTCCCTCCTTCATCCTGGGCCATACTTGTGATCTATTCTTCATATGAAAGTGTGAGTGACTGTAAATTGGTTTCATAATAGTACTGAGTACATTGGATATTTTTTCTTCCATTCTTGAGATACTGTACTAAGTAGGATATGTTCCAGCTCCAACCATGTAAACATAAAAGAAGTAAAGTCTCCATCTTTTTTAAGGCTGCATAATATTCCATGGTATACATATACCACAATTTATTAATCCCATCATGGGGTGATGGGCACTTGGGCTGCTTCCATGACTTGGCTATTATGAATTGAGCTGCAGTGAACAATCTGGTGCAAATATCTTTGTTATAAAGTGATTTTTGGTTTTTTGGATATACTCCTAGTAGAGGAATTGAAGGATCAAATGACAGGTCTACTTTTAGATCCCTGAGTATTCTCCATACTTCTTTCCAAAAGGGACAAATTAGCTTGCACTCCCACCAGCACTGCAAAGTGTTCCCTTTTCTCCACATCCACACCAACATCTGTAGTTTTGGGATTTTGTTATGTGAGCCTCTCTTACTGGAGTTAGATGATATCTCAAAGGGGTTTTGATTTGCATTTCTCTAATGATTAAAGATGATGAGCATTTTATCATGAGTCTCTAGGCATGTGCCTATCTTCTTCAGAAGCTTCTGTTCAAGTCCCTTGCCCACAATGAAATAGGATCACTTTTTCTTTTCTTATTAATAAGTTTGAGTTCTCTGGATTCTGGCTATCAAACCTTTGTCAGAAACATAATCTGCAAATATCCTCTCCCATTCTGAGGGCTGTCTGCTTGATTTACTTACTGTGTTCTTTGCTGTGAAAAAGCTTTTTAGTTTGATCAGATCCCAGTAATGTATTTTTAGTGTTTCAATTGCCTGGTGGCGGGGGGTTAGGGGGGTTGTCCTCATAAAGTATCCTCCCAGGCCTATTTCTTCAAGTGTTTCTCCTGCACTCTCCCCAAGAATCTTAATAGTTTCATGTCTTAAGTTTAAATGTTTTATCCAGTAAGAGTCAATTTTTGTTAATGGTGAAAGGTGTGGGTCCAGTTTCAGTCTTCTATAAGTCACCAGCCAGTTCTCCCAGCACCATTTGTTAAATAGGGAATCTTTCCCCCAAATTACATTTTTTATAGGCTTATCAAAGATCAAATGATGATAAGTATCTGGGTTCATCTCTTGGTTCTCATTTCTGTTCCATACATCTACCTCTCTATTTTTGTGCCAGTACCATCCTATTTTGATCATTATAGATTTATAGTATAGTTTGAAGTCTAGTACTGTGATTCCTCCTGATTTGTTTTTATTTCTGAGCAATGTCTTGGCTATTCGAGGTTTTTTCTGGTTCCATATAAAACAAAGTATTATTTTATCCAGATCTTTAAAGTATGATGGTGGTACTTTGATAGGGATTGCATTAAATTTGTAATGCAATTGCATTGGGTAATATGGACATTTTAACAATGTTGATTCTTCTTAGCCATGAGCATGGTATGTTTTTCCGTTTGTTAACATCTTTAGCTATTTCTTTTCTCAGAGTTTCACAATTCTCTTTATAGAGATCTTTCATGTCCTTTTTTAGGTGAATTCCCAAATATTTCATAAGGGCAAATACAAATAAGTGGTATTTCTGGGATATATGGTATAGACATATTTAACTTCACAGGACACTGTTACATTGTTTTTCCAAAAGGCTGTACTATTTGGCATTCTACCAGCAACGTGGGGAAAACCTATTAACACCACATCTTTAATAATACTATCATGTTTTCATTACTCTAGTGAATGAATGATAGTTTTCTCCCCCTCCCATGTTTTTAATTTCTATAATGACTACTAATTTTGATTATCTTTTCATGTGCTTGTTTGCCATTTGGATATTTTTTTGGAGGCAGCTATTTGATTGTGAGTTGGATAATAGTTTCCTAGGGTTGTCATAACACAGTGCCATAAATTGGGTGGCATGAAATATTATTGAAATTTATTCTATAGGCTGGAGGTGTTGAATCAAATTGTTGGCCGGGCTGTGTTCCCTCTGAGATCTGTGGGGAGAAATCTTCTCTTACCTCTTTCTAGCTTATGGTGGTTTTCAAACAATCTTTCTCATTCCTTAGCTTGCACCTGCAGCACTTCCGTCTCTCCTTGGTCATCACATGACACGTCTCTTTGTACACCTAGTCTCTTTTCCTCTTATGAAGTCATTGCTCTTTTGGATTAAAAGCTGGCCCTATTCTGGTATGACCTCATCTTAATCATTACATCTGTGACAACTCTGTTTCCAAATAAGGCCACCTTTTTATTTACTGGGGGTTAAGATTTCAACAGATCTTTTGAGGGGAACACAATTCAACCCAGAGCGGCTGTTTCTCTTCTAGTAATTGAGTTGTATAAAATCTTGTCCTACTTAGATAAAAGTCCTTAATCAGATGTAGGTTTTACAAATATTTTCTTATAGTTTGCATTGGTGTGCTTGTCCATTTGCTAAACATTATCTTTTGAAGAGAATGAGATTTTAATTGTTATGAAGTCTTATTTATTTTTATCATTTCTGGATTGTGAATCCTACCTAAGAAATATTTGCTAATGTAAGACCACAGAGGACATTCTCAATAGTGTCTTATAGAGGTTTATATTTTAAAGGTTTTAAACTCATAAACCTTTAACCCTTACATTTAACATAATGCATAATTATTCAAAGTTATTTTTATATATATTGTGTGTAAAAAAAAGGGCAAATTTTTACTTTTCTTTTGTACATAAATATACATAAATGGGCTGTTTTCACCCTGTACCAGGCTCTGGAAAGAGCCTCTGCTCCCATAGGGTATATACAGGTAAAAGAATGTGTTTTGGGGGGTAGTATAGGGGCTACATACCTAACTAATAATAATGTGTGAGAAAGTGGCCCAATTGGAAGGGGATATGTCCATAGTTCAAAGTTTGTTAGGTTATTGTCATTATCTTTTACCCACATAATTCAAATAGCTAAGTTAGCCCCTTACTAAGCTACTGAAAGAATATGGCAATTTACATAATTACTAAAATTGACCTGGCTTCCACTTTTTGTTGGTAATGTCACACACATATAGCTCATTATTTTATTTTCACAGTAAAAAGAATGGAGTGATGAAGGCCAAGATGTCAGTTTTTATCCCGAGTTTAAGTTAATCAGACTGTTGGTGTTTATTGTTTAACAGATTTCCATTACCCTCACTCACTTCATTATACTTTTTATCATTTTTTTCCATGTAAAACACTTCTTCAAAGGAAAATGTCTCAGTAGGAGTATTGATGAGCAGGTTGGAAATGAAACTCTATTTCAGTGGCTCCAGATGCCAACACTCAGTTTGCAGTCACTTGGGGAGTGAAAGTTCATGCAAGCAAACAGCACATTTCTGTTTAGGCGAACCCAGCAAAGCAAAAGAAGCATCTGAAGCAAGAATTTTTTAGCTCTGCATCTCCTGAAAGTTTCCAGCTGCTGGAAAATTGTTTCTTAACAGATGGCATTCAAAACTCTTTCCTATGAAATCGGCATAATCAAGGATCAGGGAAACATCGCAAGGTTCTCTTTACCTACGGTTGGACCCTAGACAACACTGACCAGGGGTTGTGTCTGGTTTTGCTCCTCTTGTTTTAATGAGTCGTTAGTTTTGGCTGAACTATCTTAAAGCAAATCTGAGTCATCAGCATTTCACCCCTTTGTTCTTTAGCATGCATTTCTGCATGTAGGAAGACAAACTAAAAGAAGTTTAATGTTAAAAGTTCACTGATTGCCTTACAATGTCTTGAAATTGGTTTTCCCTAACTGAAGTGCAGACTAGGTTTGTATGACTATTAAGTTTCTGTAATGTAAAAGTACTTCCTCTTCTTATTAATTGTTCTTATATCATTTGCTGGAGAAAAGTCGATAGTTTTATAATCCTCTATTCCAGGCATTTCATATGCATTAATGTTAGTACTTAAAGTGGGATTGAATTCATGCTCTAGATGAACAAGATGAACAATAGGTGATACTATGTTCTTCATGACATATTATACTAGGAGAGCAATGTCTGGTCAACACCTAGATAGGGTATATACTCAGGACAACAGCTACACACATACACACATATGTCTTTTGCTCTTATCACTTAAGCCTATATTCTGGAGAGCAATTATGCAGTATAGAGGCCTTCCTTATTTCCTTTTATGGATAAATAGTATTCCATTTTATGGGCATATCACAGTTTATTCACACAGTACCATATTAAAAGACACAAGTTATTTACCAACTTTTGTCATTGTAAATAATACTTCAGTTAGTTCCCTAGTTCATTGATAGTTTTTCAAGCATATATTTGAGATATAATCATATAATCTATATGATTCTATATTAAAGAATGAAGACATGCAATTCTGTTAGTTTTTGCCAAACTCACAATGGGTTGAGTGTAATACTTTATACTCTAACCAGAAATTCATGAAGGTATATGTCATATAGAGGTCTTATCAGCTGACTATATTGTAAATCCTTGGCTCTCTACTAATCTGATCTGTCAGAAGTGGTATTCAGATAAAGTTTTAGTTTTTTTTTTTTTTTTTTTGAGAAGGAGCCTCAAGCTATCCCTCTGGGTAGAGTGCCATGGTATCATAGCTCATAGCAACCTCCAACTCCTGAGCTCAAGCAAGTCTCCCACCTCCACCTTCCAAGTAGCTGGGACCACAGGCACCTGCCACAACACCTGGCCATTTTTTGGTTGCAGCCATCACTGTTGTTTGGCGGGCCTGGGCTGGGGATTCGAACCCGCCACCTTAGGTGTACATGGCTGGCGCCTTAGCCGATTGAGCCACAGGCGCCAAGCCTAAAGTTTCAATTTTAATTTATTTTTTTCTTATTGTGAGTTAGATCGAGGACATTTTCATATGTTTAATAGACATTTTTATTTTTTCTCCTATTGAGCTGCTTATTCTTTGAAGACACTAGCCCTTTGTGACTTATGTGGCAAATATTTTTATCTGCTTGATACTTGCCTTTAACTTTGCATATTTCTTTTTGCCACAGAAAAGCTATTTATTTATTTACTTATACATTGAATCAGGAACATTTTTTTTAAAAGGGTAAACAGGAAAAATATCTAAAGTCTAGTTCTGTGTAGCAAAAAGAAAAAATGTACCTATTAAAAAAGTTAGTGTAATAGTAAAGGAATTGTATTCTATAAAAATTAAATAACAGAAATAAAATTCAGAAACCCATTAGCAAAAAACTATGGTGATAGAATAAAATAGCACTTTCATTATAAGCAAAGAACTTTGCTTTTAAAATATTTAATGAAGATTAGTCTAAAGAAAAAGTACTAGAAGGTATAAGGTCTTGAGAATGAAACTGGCAAAAAAAATGATAATAATCCAGCCTACTCTCTTGATTTTTGCCGTAAGGGTCTCACCGAAAAGCGATGTGGCAGAGAATAAGCACATTTATTGAAATTGTGTCTTAAATAAAGGTGACCATCTGCTCTCTCAGATAAAATGGCAATCCTTCTTTATTTATTGTTGGTTTATATGGTCAATCTCATACATGTGCACTATACAGCAATGACCTCATTACAATCCCTCTGCACATGTGCATTGGACATCAATGACTTCATTAATCCATTTAAAGATCTTATGACCACCGCCCAGTAAGTAGCTCCTCCCTGGTAATCTGATAATCCACCCAACATACACCTTTAAGCATAACCCTTTCAACATAACCCAGTTTAACATAACTTAATGAAGAACATATTGTCAGTCATTACTTTCTTTGTTCTTATCTGATGAAGCCTGAGACTATGGGGAGAAGAGACGATTTGAATGTCTGTTCTACTGACCATGCCATTTGGAGGCAGTTACTTGGAATCTTTAAGCAAAGTGTAGAGAAACTTCTTGGGCATACAGGAATTTGTGTGCAAACCTCTGCTCCCATGTAGGCCTTAAGTCAGGGGGGGTTTGCTGGAGGCTTTTATGAGGAATTCTCAGTCTGGACTTCTCAAAAGCCTTTCATGAGCCCAGGTTTCATCTTGCCATTAGATACCTGTATGCATTGGGTAAATTCCTCTTCTCTTGAGGTGCCCTAGCACATTTCCATTCCCGGGTCCATCAGCAAGCGACCTTCGTCACTTACCACAGATCAGGAAAGGTTACTGATGGGTATCTGGCCAATTTTCCAAAGGGCTTTTCATTGGCCTTATAAAGTCAACCTTAATTCCTTAACACAGTCTGGAAATGCTATTCCAACCAAAGCTTTGGTCACATTAGGCCTGCAACTAACCCTGCCATATGGGATTGTGCCTCAGTTTCTCACAAGTGTGCCTGCACAAAGTCTTTTCACTGCTCTCTCTCAAACGGCATTTTTGGCCAGAGGCATATAGGCATTTCGCCTATATTGATGTCCATAATGGACCCTGACATCAATACCAAGCATGTTGGTTAAATAGCATGTTATTAAATGTATTAATCTTTTCTTTTGCTTCCAGATTTTGTATTCTAAATAGAAAAATTTTTCTCCACCTCCAGGATATAAATATATTTACTCATATGTTGCTATAGTTTTTATGGTTACATTTTTAATATTTATATCCTGGTCCAATCCTAATTTCATATGTTGCAAGGCAGTTGTTACAGGCAACTTCCTCTCTTTTACCATGGCTATGCCACCTCCCAATCACTCATTGAAAAACTCATCTTTTGGCTTGGCGCCTGTAGCTCAGCAGCTAGGGCACCAGCCACATACACTGAAGCTGGTGGGTTTGAACCCAGGCGAGACCTGCCAAACAACAATAACAACTATAACCAAAAAAGGCCAGATGTTTTGGCAGGTGCCTATAATCCCAGCTACTTGGGAAGCTAAGAATCTCTTAAGCCTAAGAGTTTAAGATTGCTCACAGCACTCTACTGAGGGCAACAGAGTGAGACTCTGTCTCAAAAAAAAAAAAGTACTCATCTTTTCCTTGCTGACTGGAGATAAAACTTGTTATCATATGCAAAGTTTTCATAAATAAACATCTATTTCTGGACTTTGTCTATTAATGAGCTAATGTCAGCACATTTTAATTATAATGACTTTATAATATATTTTAATATCAGGTGGGATAAGTCCTTCTTTTCCCCAGTATGAGCATTGCTTTCTTTTTTCAAGATTTTACTGAATGTTCTTGATTGCTTATTTTTCTATATGGACATTTAAATCAATGTAGCCCCAGAGTGGGGGAAATAGATATTTGTATTGAGATTATGTTCAATTCATAAATTAATTTAGGGAAAATTAATGTCATTAAAAGTTATCTTCCTATCCACACACATACATTCATAGTCTTATAATCATGTACTCACCACCCCTCCCTCAACATGCAGATACAACACAAATACTTTCTTTTCTTTTCTTTTCTTTCTTTTTTTTTCTTTGAGACAGAGTCTCACTATGTCACCCTCCATAGAGTATGATGATGTCACGACTCACAGCAACCTCAAACTCTTGGGCTTAAGTAATTCTCTTGCCTCAGCCTCCCAAGTAGCTGGGACTACAGGTGCCCAACATAATGCCCGGCTATTTGTTATTGTTGGTTATTGTTGTCACCTGGCCAGATTTGAACACATCAGCCCCAGTGCATGTGGCTGGAGCCCTTGTCACTGAGGAATGGGTGCTGAGCCTTACAAATACCTAATTTCTTACTGTGTGATCTGTTTCCCTCTTCCATTGATATCTCTCTTTCTCTCTCTCTCCTTCTTTCAGGTGGCTGAGTACTTCTTTTGATATTTAGAAGTGTTTTTATCATTCCAGGCCTGGTTTTATGTTAATCCTCTTAATATAGCACCTTAGTTTTCTGTGTTATTTCCAACTAAAGCTGACAAATCTACACTAAAGATTACCAAAGCATCCGTCATAGAGCACTTTTTAAACTGTGATAATTGTTAAGCATTCAAAAATTTTTCTGAACAGAAGCCAGAACTGGAAATGTTTGTTAGCAATTTTAGAAGGTGATCACTGAGGAGTTCTAATTTCTATCTCTTGCTCTTATAATGAATTTTCATAAGATGTTTGTAAGTTGCAATCAATCACATTAAAAATTGTATCTTCCCCTCTTCCACATTTAACTACGTAAAAGTCTTTCTTAGAAAAAGAATAACAATCTAATTTCAAATCTCATATCAAAGGCAACATTCCTGCCCGTATGTGTGTAATTGTGTGTGAGTGTGGCTCATTGTGGCATCGCTATTTCTTCATACAGAATATCCTACTTTCTTAACAGTTTCCTATACATTTATTTTTTTAATTTGGATCATTGTTTGTAGATTGTCTTGAACCTTCATTGTAAAACAACATTTTGTCATCCCAATTTAATTAAATCGGAAATGAGAGCATGATGATTCTAATTTTGCAATCCTTTTATGATGAAACTAATTAATAGCATTTAAAGGTCCTTAGGATTGCATTATGCTTTTATTATCACAATACTTCCACAGAGCAAAAGCAAGCCCCAAAGCCTTTATAATATGATGGAGATTTCCACTGACCTCAAACTGCCTTAGCACTTGTAATTTCATATCCCAGGTAATTACTTTAATGCTCTTTCCTGGTACTTTCAGTTGCACTTACACACTATGGCCTCTTTCAGAAATGTTTGTCTCATGTCACTAACTCAGACAGCCACAATGCCTTGAGAAAAATAAAAGATAGCAAAATGGAACATTAAAATTAAAGCCGACTGCAGATTGATGACAGAAAGTACAGCTTCATGTTCTGGGCACCAGGATCTTAACCCAAGATTTGTTTGGTGATAGTGGCAAAGGTCGTGGAGAGAGAACCCCTGTATATCAAACACAGAAAGTTCCAAAGTTACATTTCTTCGCTCCCCTGCCATGCCATCTAACTGTAGACCTCATGAGAACAGCTCTGGCAGCCCAGTGTGAGTTTTACCTGTTAGTTGCAGTCCTGACCACACATCAGACGAAATCCAGGGTAGCTGTGTTTAAAATTAAAAGTAGTAGTTCACCAGCAGCAACACAGATGGAACTGGAGGTCATTATGTTAAGAAAGTAAGCCAGGCACAGAAAGACAAATATTGATATTCTCACTCCTATATGGGAGTTAAAAAGATTGATCTCATTGAGATAGAAAGTAGAATGATAGTTACCAGAGGCTGGAAGCTTCCTACACTGGGGAGTGGGGCAGTGGGTGGGGTGGGAGAGGGAGATGAAGAGAGGCTGGCTGCTAGGCACAAAAACACAGCTAGCTAGAAGGAATAAACTCTACCATTTGATAGCACTGAAGGGTGGCTATAGTTAACAATAATTTATCGTGTATTTCAAAAGTACTTGAAGAGAAAATTCGAAATGTTCCCAACACAAAGAAATGATAATTGTGCGAGATGATGTATATGGCTTGATGATTACACATTGTATTCATGTATACATGCATCAAACTATCACCTGTATCCCATAAATAGGGACAATTACTATGTATCAATGGAAAAAAGTTATTCACTAAACATTCTTACAGAGGGTAACCAAAATTCTTAATGATATTCTTTTATATTATGGCTTAAAGTAATGTTTTCTAAAATTTGACGCACAGAAAGTTATTCCTAAGTGAAGCACCATGAAAAAAAGTTTCTTTCAGCATCCAGGTATTATAACGTGGCATGCCCCATTATAGAGTGACAATTTCTTCATGAAGACCTATGTGGTGTAATTAATTAAACCTACTGACTAGCTTTCAGTTCATTTAACCACACAACTTCTGTTATTCCCCTTTGTTACACTTTTGAACCTCCCATGGAGCAAATATTATGCAGAACATATTCTGAAAAATGCTGTTTTGTATTTTCCAAATTTATAACTTACTAAAGTGTGTGGCTGCATCATATCCCTTTGGAGGTGTAGGTGGGTATAAATTAAATCTATAAACCTTTGAAGTTGGTCTTTTGAGTGCCTCCAGGAGTGTTTCTGCAAATATCAGCTTAATAAACAAACAGCAACATCTGATTTTTCATTACTATCAAGTCCATAAAGTAGGTCTGTAGCCACTAAGCTGCACATATGGTAAATTACCAGTATCATAAAGCTTTATTGAAAAGCATAATATTTACATCAAAGTTAACATTTGAGTTATGCTGGATTTGGGCTACTGTGAAAGCTAAGATTTAAAGGTAATAATTAAGATGTGGTGGGAATTATTACATGATTTTCACTCATATTATTTCTGAAAACTCTTGCCACAACCCAGGGAAGGAAATATGATAATGGTATTACTTATTACTCTACCTTTTAAAAGTTGATATGCTGTTTTTTTTTTTTCATTCTGAGAGAACGTCTTTTAGTTATTTACATCTGTGTGTACGTGCGTGTGTGTGAGAGAGAGAGAGAGAGAGAGAGAGAGAGAGAGATGAGGGAGAGAAATAACTCAATGCTTCAAAGACAAGAAGTCTCAATGTCTCTATTGGGCATTCTCTTAACTTGTCACAATGTTATGAATGACACTAACAAGTACTCCGATGTTACCTTCTAAAACTGTAAAGTTAAACTCACGTTGGCTAGCATTGTTTATTCTTGGGGACATATATATAATCCCATCTTGGGGACATATATATAATCCCAACCAACATATTATTAGTTTTTGCTACATATTTGGACACCATTGATAATTATTAAAATTTCAAGTCCTTTTTTGTTCTGTCTTTCAAAAAAGATTTGTTTACTCCCTTTGGAATAAGGTTGGTTTGTGTAGTATTTTTATTTGTTTTGTTTTACATTTTCTCCCCTAGAAATTAGTGTATCACTGGGCAAAGAGAAGGTATTCATCAAAAGCTCTGACTTCTCGTAGGTCCCAAGTGTTATGGATCCTTGTTAGATAGCATAAAATTTGCAGATTTATAAAGGTAACAGCTAGATAATTGAGCATGCTACTTTCATCCAGTTTGACAATTTATGTAAGCTTTTTATTGAAGTAGAGCATAGATAAGTACATAAATGTAAGCATAAATATTGGCTAATTTTCAAAAAGCAAACATAGCAGGTGATCAAAAACCAAAACTTAAATGCAATTAGTACAAATTCCTCCGTACCCCTACCAGTCACTATCCCTACCAAGTCAACCACTATCTCTACTTTTAGACCATGTATTTACAGAATAGAATTCTACAAGTATGATATATTCTCTTGTCTCTGTTTGGCTTTTTTGAGTCAGAGAGTATCTTCACTTGATACTTATTTTTTAAAGACTCACCTCCAGTATGTGTAACAATGGTTTGTTCCTATTCTATGCTGCAACATTGCAATGTAATTTTATCCATTCTACTGTACATGAACATTGGAGTGTTCACACTTTTTGGCTTTCACAAACAGCCCTGCCATTTCACAAACATTCTTGTACGTTTATTTTGGTGTATTCACTTAGGAGTAGAATCACTGGGTCTTAGGACATGCAAAAAGTTCAGTAAAGTAGATATTGTCAAATTCCTTTATCAATTAACTCACCAGCCATGTAAGATAATTCAAATTGTCCCACATGCTGACACTTGATTCTGTCACTTTAAAAAATTTTGCCAATATGTTGTGAATTACCATGTTTCTTTTAAATTTAATTCTCAATCAATTTTAATGAGGTACAATTTGCATGCAATAAATTGCAACCATTTAAAGTGATATGTTTGATAACAAATGTATACGTCTGTGTAATTACTATATCAATCAAAAGAGAAAATGTTTCTATCACTCCCAGAAAATTCCCTTGTGCCCCATTTAAGTCAATTCCCTCACCACCAGCCCCAGGCAACCATGACCTGATTTCTGTGAGTGTAGAACAGTATTGCTTGCTGTTCAACATTACATAAATGTAGTCATACGGTATGTACTCTTTTGTGTCTATTGCTTTTATTAAAAATAATGTTTTAGTTGATCTTTGCTTTTAGGTGCATCAGTAATTAATTTCTTTGTATTGCTGAGTAGTAATCCATTACACAAATATAAACTACAGTTGTTTATCTGCTCACCTGTTGATATACATTAAAATTATTTCAAGATGTTGATATATGAAGAATAACGCTGCTATGAACATTCACACAGAAGTCGCCGTATGGTCAACTTTGTAAGTTCATCCTATGACAAGGGTATGTTTAATTTTATGAGAAGAGTCTAACTTATTTTCCAAAGTGATTTCACCATTTTAGACACCCATCATCAACAGATGGATCCCAAGTACTTCACATTCTTGCCAACATTGGTATCTTGGGTGGTTTAATGTTAGCCATTCAAGTTGTACAAATTGTTATTTCATTGTGGTTTTAGTTGGCATTTCCCCAGGATTAATAATGCTGAAAATTTTACATATGATTTTAAACATCTTATTGGAGATTTGTTAATCTTGTTTTGTGAGGTATCCTTTCAAATCGTTGGCCCATTTGGTATTCGGCTGTTTGCATTTATTTTATTGAGCTGCAAAGAGTTTAAAGTGATCATATGATGACTTTCTTGATTTTGAGTTACATTGATTTATTTTCAGAGCTTAAACTAAATCTGCATTTTTTAGTTTAATCCTTTTGGTCATGATTTCTTAACTTTTAATGTATTTTTCAACATATCATGCTGGATTTCATTACCTAAATGATTTTTGTATCTTCATGCAAAAGTCTGTCCTTTTATTTTTTTGTAATATTTTTGTCAAGATTTTATTTCACGGTTATACGTCCTCTTGAAATTAGTTTGAAAGTACTCCCTTCTTCTCTATTTTCTTATACACTTTGTGTAAAGTTAATAGTTTTATTTCTTCCTAAATGTTTTATAGCACTCTAGTGAAAATATATGGGGCTAAAATTTTTTATGGAAAAATACTTTGATTGTGAATTTAATTTTCTCTCAGCAGTTTGAGCTAGCTGAATTTTTCAAGGAATTTGACCACTTCACCTCAATTATCAAATTTATGAACATGAATTTATTTATAATATTTCCTATTAACCTTTTAATGCCTGTGGGATTTATTATTACATCACCACTTATTTCTGATATTGAGATACTGCTTCCCTCTTTTTTGCTTGATTACTTTTTCTAGAAGTATATGCATTTTAAAATATTTTCAGAGATCTATCTCTTAGCTTTAATTTCGCCTTATGTTTTCTGTGTTACTAATATGTGCTTCTATTTTTATTACTTTAAAATGGATATTTAAATCATTTTAAACCTCTATTTTCTAAGACATAGCTATGATTTAAATGATTTTCTCCCCTCCAAAACTCATATTGAAATTTAATCCCCACTGCAACAGCATTGAATGGATTAAGGCCATTATAAAGAACTTGATGGAGAGAATTTGCTTTCTCTCCCTCCACACTTCCATCTTTGCCATGTGATGACGGTAGCAAGAAGGCCATCACCAGATGTCCATAACCTGACACTGAATTTCCCAACCTCCAGAACTGTGAACCAGGAAATTTCTACTCATCATAAATGACCCAGTCTGTGGTTTTTTATACCAACACAGAACAGGCTAAGAAATAGAGATGCTCTTTGACTTACACTGGGGTGGCAACCATATAAACCCATTGTAAGTTGAAAATATAATAATACAAAAATGTATTTAATCCGCCCAATCTACAAAACATCATAGGTTAGCCTAGTCTACCTTAAACATGCTTGAAACACTTCCATTAGCCTACAGTTGGGTAAAATCATCTAATACCAAGTCTATTTTATAAATCTCATGTAATCTTTGATTATCTCATGTAATTTATTGAATACTACATTGAAAGTGCAAAACAGAACAGGTGTATGGGCACTCAACATTACCAGGAACAGCTGAAGCACACCGGACCTGAAGAGTGTTTCAAGCATTACATTTTATAATTCCCTTTATTATTTCTTCTTTGACTTGTAGATTCAGAAGTGTATTAATTTTCTTTACAGTACTTGGGTTGAGTAACATGGATTTTAACTGCATAGATCCACTTATAGATGGATTTTCTTTCGAATCTGCCACCCCTGAGACACTAATATTCCATCTCTTCCTCCTCTCCCTCAGCCTATTCAACTGAAGATGATGTGAACAAAAACCTTTATGACGATGGATAATCCTCTTCTATTTAATGAACAGAAAATAAATTTTCTATTTTCTTTTCCTTGTAATTTTCATAATAACAATTTTTCTCTAGCTAACTTTATTGAAAAAATACAGTATATAATAAAAATATGTCTTAATTAACTATTTATGTTATTGATAAACCTTCTGATTAATAGTAGGCTACTAGCAGTTGAGTTTTGAGGGAGACAAAGTTATATATAGAAGTTTTTCGGGGGAGTTGGGGGTTTTTTGTTTGTTTGTTTTGAGATACAGTCTCACTCTGTTGCCCCAGGCCAGTGTGCCCTGCTATCAGCCTAGCTCACACTCCTGAGCTCAAGTGATCCTCCTGCCTCAGCCTCCTGACTAGAAGGGACTATAGGCACCCACCTTGATGCTCCCCCTTTTTTTCTATTTTTAGTAGAATCAGGGTCTTACTCTTGCTCAGGATGATTTCCAACTCTTGAGCTCAAGCAATCTTTCCACTTCAGCATCTCAGAGTGCTAGGATTACAGGCATGAGCCACTTTGCCCAGCCTATACGTGGATTTTTGAAAGTTGACACTTATTTTTTATTCCCTGCTCTTGTAGTGACAAATGATTTAAATGAAATGAAAAAAAAAATACACACTACAAAGGTGTAAAAAAATTCACATTTTTACTGGTCATAATTCTTACAATACTACTTCTTTATATATAGTTTATATTTTGGTATTTATAGCATTATACCTTATATTTTGTTATAAGCTACCACCCTAAGCAAGTTTTTAATATACTTAAAAACTACTTAATTTAACACTAGAATTTTAAATATTTTTATATAGCTCAAGAACTTTTATGTTAATTCTTTTATATATTGGGTTAATAAAAAATATTAGTTATATATTGGGTTAATAAAAAATATTAGTTTACCTCATGTCAATAGGATGTGTGATGTATGGTTACTGGGATATATTGCTTAAATAAACATCCTACCTTGCCTATTTAGTCACACAATATCATAATACTACATAAATACTATGCCATTTCTTAGTCATAAAGGTTTTATTATCATCATTTACATTCCCTCTTTCCATGTAACTAACTTACGAGGCCATATTTTCCATTTAGGAATCAATCTCTACAAGAAAATATGAAAGAGAGAATGGAGAAGAAGATAGTCAATAGTATGCTGTAAAGTACTACTGATATGCCATAATACCCCCATCTTAAGAAGGAATATCGAAATAGTTGTGCTTTTGTTAAACTGTGTAAAATTGAGGGGAAAAAAGTTTGCAAATGATTGGGAATGAAATGGCATATGGATATTGGAAGTTCTGGGAACTACTACAATCCTACTCATGCGAAATTATGCTATCTGGGGGCCCCAAACTTGCTTTTCTCCACAGATATTTTATGTCCCACAAGACAGAATATATAATATCAGGCCATTCTTCCAAAAGGTATGTTTGATTCTAGGTCGTAGTAATCAATAACAAACATTTATTTGGATTTATCAATAAGGCATTACATTAGTATATTAAACTTCTTTCAATTTTGAATATAATGAATTATCATTCAGCAGAATAAAGTTTTTTCTCAGAGAAAATGTACAAGTTAAATAAAACATAAAATAAAAAACTTTTGTTTGAAGGCTTCAGAGGAATGCTGGGGCAGCCAGGCATTAATTAGACAGCCAAGACTCCAGATGGAAGGAAATCAAAGAGGGTGGAATTGACACTGTACAAGCCCGCTCATAGTGGCACCTACTGATATTTGGCAAAGATGGAAAGGTTGAGAATATGGGAATGTGCCCATAGATAAGGGGGAAAGAAGCAGCTGGCAATACCTCTGACAATCTCCCAGAGCTAGACAAAAATTAGTTTAAAATCTAGGCTTGTGTAGGATGTTAAGACTTAAGAGACTAAGATCCAGAAAGATGTGGAAAATATGGGTTTTTCCCAAACATTTTCTGAATATATCAATTGCACAGAGAAAATTGCTAAGAAGGTAAGCAATACGTTTTTGAAAAGCTGAATGAAATTTCTATAGTCTCAGTATGCTAAAGAGAAAAAACTGAAGATCTGAATCTTCCAAAGAGTCCCTAATAAACAGACCAGGATCTCAGTTAAAACCCAGGGTAAAGTGTAGTAAACAAAGAGAGAGTGTGAACCCAGGATAGAGTTTTTACCCCCCCTCCCATATATATGTGTATATATATATACACTCTAGCCTGGTGCCAACACAATCCCTGGCTTGACTGAGGCGATCTGATCTTTATCTGTCCTGTCATCAAGATCCTCAACAATTTTTTACATATACTATCTCATGTTTAATCAGAATTTACCATATTTGCAAAAACAAAAACAGGATTAAGAGGAAAAATGGGACAAACAGTAGGAAAGGCATAAAGGTGCTCTTCACTAGCCAGCATAACCTTAATACTAACATCTGACGAGATGTTACTTAAGAAAAATTACAGGGCAATTCACAGTCGCAAAAATCCTAAACAAAACATCTCATGTCGAAGTGAGTCATTCTACTATTATAAAGTTGACTTAATGGTCAAAATTCTATTAGTATAATTTGCAACTTTAACAGAATGAGAGGAAAAGATGCAGAAAATAAGATTTGGTGAAATTCACTACCCATTCAAAATTAAACCTCTTAGAAACTTGAAATAAAAGGAAACATCTTTGATCTGATTTAATAAAAGGCTTGCAACAAACATCAGATTTAGCTGTGCTGTATGGAGACTTTTACCATAAGACCAGAAACAAGACAAGAATATAAGATTAACTGGTATCATCATTTCTCTTCACATTTCAGTGGCAGTCATAGCCAATGCAGTAATGTAAGCATAAAGGAAACATAAGAATTAGAAAGAAAAACCAAATTTAGTAGGTGGCACCCCAGCTGAGGTGAGCTGACCTGGAGGACCCGCCATCTCTGCCTCAGTGGTGTTGGTGCTGTGGCCACCAGCAGAGGAACCAGCAGGCTGGAGGGTAGGCAAGGGGGGACCTCCCCCCTCCCAGGCTTTAGTAGCCAGAGGGGCTGGACAACTGCTGGGGAGAAACTGGCGGGTTGGTGTCTCCTTCCCCTTACACTAATGACTGAACAAGAAACCCCCATTTCCCATGCCTAGGTCAATTTCATGTAAGTTCCTAAGCCTCAATTCCATGAATGGATTGGATTCATTCAATAATACATTCATTCACCTGCCCCAGCAGAAGGGACTGTCTCCCTTCATTAGTACATTCATTCACCTTGCCCCTGTGAAAGGGGCTATGTCCATTCTTTGATACATTGATTCACCTTGCCCCAGCGAAGAGACTGTGCCCATTCATTTCCTGGCCCTGTACACAAGGAACCCATGTGCATACTATATATACCCCTGGACAAAGAGCCCAGAGAAAAAGAGCTTCCCCCTACCCCCTTCAGCCTCCACTTGGTTTTTTTTCTCTCTGCCAGGACATTTAATATTTTTGTGTTCTTTTCTTTTCTGTAAATAAATCCTGTCTTACCACTGATCTGCAGTCTGTGGAAGCATTCTTGGAATCACTGAGACCAAGAACCCACTGAAGATGAAATTCTGGTATCAACATTATCTTCTTTGGGATTATTTCTTCACCAAGGCATAGCAATATGGAACCCATGCCAAAGGGGAAAAAAATACACTGCTCTTAATGAGTCAACACACAGGAAATCTGCTTTTTTTACTAGCCATACTCATGAGAAGTTTTTCCAAATTATGTTGTACCATTTTGGATAATTTCTCCTTTATATCCACAGATTCTATTCAACTAGAGAGTCACAGAACCTAGCCCTAGCAGGTTCAAACCCAACCAGGGCTAGCTGGACAATAATGACAACTGCAACCAAAAATAGATGGGTATTGTGGCGGGCACCTGTAGTCCCAGCTACTTGGGAGGCTGAGGAAAGAAAATCACTTAAACCCAAAAGTTTGAGGTTGCTGTGAGGTATAATACTACTGCACTCTACTGAGGGCAACATAGTGAGACTCTGTCTCAAAAAAAAAAACATTTTTTTTTCCAAGCTTGGCTCACGTCCTTTTGTACTCAAGAATAAATAAGTCTTTAAAGATTGCATTGGTCCTGACTTCCAAGCATGCTACTAGGTCTAGGGTCTACATGATTTCATATATTGTGTTTGATTGTTATTGAAGTAATTTTCCCAGAGAAGCTCTCTCTTTATGCTTCCCAAATTTGTCATACTGTAGCAAATTGACACCACCAAGCATTTTATTCCTTTTGTCTTGGCTTACTATGCCTAAAACATTTTGTCTCATATTTGAGAATTACATTTTTTTTAAAGGAAGAAAGGAAAATCCTGATATCCTTTTCTAAGTAGAAATGCATAATAAAAACCTGATTTTAAAGAATAAACAAAAGCAACTTCTTGGTTTTGAGGAATTGAGAGAAGTATTTATAATTATGATTCAGGTTTATCTGAAAGTCAACCATTTTTTTTTTTTTACTAGAAGAAATAATGGATGCTGTATTTACAAAGACTTAGCTGTCCACTCTCATTAGCATAAGTCTCATATATCCTATTTAAAAGTTACTCCTAAGAATGTCAAATCACAACATTTAAATAAGTTTTATTGATTTTTCTTGAACAGCTGAAAACAGTAGTTTAGTATCAGGACAGAAATTATACCTGGGAGCATATAGCAAGGTCTATTAAACATGATACAAAAATAATTTCAGAGTAAAAGAACCTGGAATTTCTAGTCTAAAATGGTTTAAATATTTCTCCAATCCTAATTATAATTTAAAAAACAACTAAATATAGGAGAAAACATCTCATCATAAAAAGAACAAGAAACAAATTTTTGAGAACAAATATTTATGATCACTTAACATATCATTGTCAAAATCAGAGATTACAGAGAGTGTATAGATTTTCCTGAAGTTAAAATGGCATATAAATTGATCATCCTTAATTAGGTTAATTATAATATGAGGTCTAGGGTTGTCTAGAAAGATGGGAACAAATGTCCTAGTAGAGATTTAGTTTGATAGAATGATGGGGAAGTCAGAAATAAAAGACAAAAAAAAGAAAAATGTGCATTAAAATAAAGCTTGCAGGCAGACTTCTTGAGGTTTTCAGATACATCTTGATTTTCAGCCCATCTCACGCCCAGTTTGACCCCCACATATCATTCTATTAGCAACTATCAATATAAACATTCAAAACCGAGTCATGTCATGCAAGAGGGTCATAGGCACATAGCTGGTATCATACAGCCCCAATATAGCATAGAATTTATTAGGGGAAACATTATAGTCAGAAAAACAGTAGAGTCAGAATCATCCTCAGCCTCCCAGTTTTCTCTAACATAGGAAACAGATATTGTGTACGCATTAAGACCAAATTTTAAGAGCAAGAGTCTGACCAATTCAGGGTGCTGATCACACAATGAAGTGCTCTGGAAGTGAGCACATACCTAGCACCATGCGAGGTGTTCGTGGATTAACGGAAGATGGGGACTGCAGAACACTGTGCTTCTCAAACGTTTTATGTAAAGGCTCAAATAGCACATATTTTGTATGGAGAAAGCCTCCACAGGCCGTACGGTCTCTGTTGCAGCGACTCAACCCAGCTGTGGTAGCAGGAAAGCAGCCGTGGACAGTGTGTTAAGTAAGTGGGCATGGCTGTGTTTCAGTGAAACTTCATTTATGGATACTAAAATCTGAATTTTGTAGAACTTTTGTGATTCATGAATTATTATCTTTTAGAATTTTTTTCAACCACATAAACATGCAAAAACCATTCTTAGTTCATATGCCAAAGAAAAACAGGCAGCAGGCTGGACGGGGCTTATGGGTTGTAGTGTTTGCAGATCATTACACTAAACAATGACGAATACATCAAGTTGTCTCTAGACCTTGGAACTGCACCAGGGAATTTACATATTAAAGTCTAAGATGCACAAACCAAGAGCCCCGGAAACAGCCTTCCATGCCAGGAATGCAGACATGAGCCAAAGGCCTTGGCTCTTTGAAAACCAGTTCAGTCCACCGAGCCAGCTCTCAGTTAAGATACCACAAGAAAGAAGGAAATGAGCCTCCAGAGCCATCCAGATGTGTCTCTTATCAACTAATAATCTCAAAAGTTCTAGTAAAACAGCGACTTATCAAAACATGCTTGCTATAGAGGATTAACATCATTTTAAAAAGGCAGATGAAGAAGAGATATAAAAATAACTAAAGAAACAAGAGTCAGAAAAATAGGAAGAAATTATAGTTGATACTTTAAATTCAAACAATAGGCAAAGAGTTGCAAGTGATCAGAGAAAGGAATATAATAGAAATGGTCAAAAGTGAGTTTCTGAATCTTAAGAAAGAAGTGAATAAGAAAAATACGATGGTTCTAAAAGCTACTTTAAAGATAGCACATAAAAATAAACAAGCATTGAAACGGAAGTCAGCAGTGTAGTGGATGAACAGTGCTAATTCCCACAAACTAAACAGTACAAAGGAAAACAAAACATAAATGTGAGTATGGAGAAAATTAGAGACATAGCAAAAGTTATGGAACTACAAATAACTTGTGTTCCTAAGAAGAGAATGAGTATCACAAAGTTCAGACACAGTTAAAGTCAACTTTTCTGAAAGATGGTGGGCTTGGAACTATAGATTGAGTCTGATGATGTTCCGGAAAAAAATGGATACACAGAGACTGGGATTAGTGATTTTTTACTGAGTTCCTGGGTCTATTAAAGAGAGAGGAAGAATCATACTGACATTCAAGAATTAACAAAAAAGCAAGTTATATAGAAAGGAGAATAGCAAATGGCTTTTGGACGTCTCCAAAGAAATACACAGGGGCAGAAATAGTGTAGTTATAGCTGCAAATTTCTAAGATCATTAAATATCCCTGCAAACATATATTTAGTGAAGTTGTCCTTTATATTTAAAGGAAATGGCAGAGCTTCTCAGTCCTATGCAATGATAATCAGCCAAACAGAAAATGACACAAAATAAAAAGATTTAGGAAAATAGAAACTATAGAAAACCAGGCTTAGCAACAGTTAAACCCATTTATACCAATATTGAAGTCTAAAGAACTAAAGTAATCATAGTTCTATAATCTAATATGAATATTATACTTTTGGAAATGTCAAAATGACAATATAATTAAAAGTGGAGGCTAAAAGAGCAAACGTGGGAGGGAGTATGAGTGATATTTTCCTCATCTTTCTTAGCAAGGAGTCAAATATTTTTCATACTTAAAATACGTAGTTAAAAATAACTCTTTTTAGGCATATAAGCGCTCAACATTTTTTCTCCCATGTCTTAATTTCTCAGTTACTATTACTGGATGTGCTCTACAAAGAGAAGGAAGGAAAAGATGAAAAAGAAATGATCGCAATCAGGAAACGAGACATGCCACGGGGAATTGTCATATGTGACTCACGACCCTTCAAGCCCCAACAATAGGATACGTTTTTGTATTCTGAGTCCCATCCTCCCGGATGTCGAATGCAGATTGTGTACTTCCCTAGCTACCTTGAAGCTGGAGGCACATGGCCAGGCTACTAAACAGAATTTTCCTTCCTGTGACTCCTCAATTCCAAAGCAAGAGCCAGACGTGTAACAAACCTCTCTCTATTGAGTTTTGTTGCCTTTTCTTTTTGGTGGAGGAGGTCTGTTTCTTGGGGCTTCTACACCAGGAAAAAGGTATCAGCTTTTCTTTCTGGGTTTCCTGGCACCAGAAAAGATGATGTGGGTCCAGGGTCTGGGTTCCCCTACTCAGTGGACCTGATTCAATTACTCAGCTGAGCTAGAAAGCTCAACCGAGGCCTAGCGGTAATTGAAGGCCAGAATGAATGGAAATAGAAGATAAACTTGGAGCAGCACAGGCAGCGTAAATAGAGAGCAAAAGTAACCTGCACAACTTTCAGTATAACAAAGAGAATTGTATTTAAGAACAAGGGAAAGTTTAGAGCACTACTTCCAAAAGGAGTGGGAAGTGGCTGAGTCCCTCTCATGAAGAGGTGAGAGAGACCTGGTTGTGGTATTATTGTTATTTGTTTTGCTCTGTTTTAGAGGGCATGGTTGGTTGTTATCAACTAATGTCTCTGGCTTCTCAGATGTGAATGATATCAGTGGGAGTCTGCCGTTAGTCATGCTGGATCTTTAATATAGTTCTGTGTATTTTTCACTGCATAGTACCCATGAACTGGTCCTCCACCTCTCCCATCTATTCCATGATATAATTTAGTATGCTGGAAATTTTTGCACAAAAAAGACCCCTAAATTCTGTTGTTCTCAGCTACAAAGCTGTCTTTAGAAGGTATGTCTTGCATACAGACACACGTACGTGCATGCAAAGCTTTAGCAATTTTTTTTTTTTTTGGCAGTTTTTGGCTGGGGCTGGGTTTGAACCCACTACCTCTGGTATATGGGGCCAGCACCCTACTCCTTTGAGCCACAGGTGCCACCCAAACTTTAGCAATTTTAAGTGTAACCTCAGTTTCCTTTACTTCAAAATCAAGTAACATGAAACTTACTTTTAAGTTTAAAATACTTTGCATGACACTATTTCATTGTCTGTCTGTCCCTGTTTTTTAGGCTGTTTGAGTGTGGATAAAGAAAGTTGATGTTGATGTCTATCAAAACTAAAGAAGGATGGGGTATCTCAAGGAGTAGGGCCAGCCCCATATACCAGAGGTGGCAGGTTCAAACCCAGCCCCAGCCAAAACCTCCAAAAAAAAAAAAAAAAACCTAAAGAAGGCTGGGTGGTTAGAGTTCTAGTAAATTGTTGTTATCTTTCTGTAACTTTCCATTTGGCTTCACCTTTTTTGGCTTTTTAAGTACATTAGCTGGCATTTTTATAAAGGGAATAAAATAATTAAACTAAACATTGATATAAATGAACAGCTTCATTCAAAATCTTCATTACACACCTAACAAAATTTCTCCCTGGGTGAACAATTCATCATATATAAGTGCGTATATCATATATATGTGCATATTGAGTATGTTTTCCAGTCACTTAGGAAGCTGGTTTACTGTTTAACTAATTTTTTTCCTGCTCCTTAGTATGGATTCATACTGCCTTTACGTATCTGAATACAAATTGAGGAAGGTAGAAGTCATAATTTCACATGACTCTTTCTCATCTCAACAGCTATTAAAACTTGTGTACACACATATATTTTTATGACATATATGGCGTTTGCAGAAGAAAATAAGACAATTTTGCATTCATTGTTCTATTGTGCCATAGCTTTCCTCTTCATAAAGAAACTAGAGAGAAGAGAGAAAACACACACCCATTTTTTTCTTTCAGATCCAAACATCATGACTACCTACGGAGGCTTATCTCCGGCAGCAATATGCAATGCTAAGTGCTCCATATCCAGGAACAAACTGAAAGAGAGACTGCACTTTACATAATTATGCAAATAGGTCTTTTTTTATAAAAGTAAAAAGCAGAAATGACAATATGCTGATACGGCAGCAGCATTGAATATGATTAAGGATTATTAAGAACGAAGTGTTTGTTCATGCCCAGAGCCTTTTTGTACTTAATGTTTTTTTCATGGCACACCTCCAAAGGAAATACTCAGAAAAGAAAAGCCCCCAAATTACCATAACTATACTTTTTCGTCTTAAAATCCTTTTACACACCCTTGGAATAAATATTATATGTAGTATATGGTATTATAATTAACATAAATGTTGTAAGAGATGATGCTTTGGTTGCTATTTGCTACATATTGTAACTAATGAGCCAGAGTTACACAGTGTATATCTGTGGTATGTGTCAACTTATTATTAGTGTAGTGGCTTGGGCTAACCTTCATTAAAAATCTGCATAAAATGATCTACCCCATTGTATAGAATACACCACAGGAATATGTAACAAAAATTAATATTTAAAGTGGTGAATAATTTAGATTATTTTCCATGGAAATGTTTTTAAAATAAGTTTTCAAATGAAGATAAGTCTTGTAAAGGTACATCTGAGATAAGTGGCCGCTGGGAGCTCTTTTCTCAGCCTTTGGAATGTGATGTTTAATTATGGATCAAACTCAGTCTTTAGCTCCTTGACCAATGTGGATTATTCTTTTCATTTTCTTCTATGAGGTCGTGTGGAGCTGGGGTGATGACATAGATAAAAATTTGATATTATTCACCTGCCTAAATTCTCTGCAGAAGAGCAAACATAAGAAAGAGGTAGGGAGGAAGAGGCCTTCAGAATACTTTGAATTCGAGTAAAAAGAGAAATTCAATTTTCATTACTCTAAAACAAACTCAATTCATTCTGAGAAAAAGCCTTAAGAACCAGAGATAATATTCTTTTGTAAGATAAGGTCCATGACCAAAAAAGTAACCAGAATCCAAAAATGAAGTTGTACTTTGCTTCTAGCATTCCTAACTCAAAGCATAGCTGAAGGTTGTATTTGCATAATGACAACTAAGGAGATCACCTGCTATCTCTCTGAGAAAGAGTGGTACGGGAAAAGGGAAGTGAGAAATGATAATATAATATAATATAATACAATACTATACTATACTATATAGTAGCTTACTTAGTCTAGGTCAAGGGAAAAACATATTATTTCAAAATGTCCTAATTTCTGATTTCAACCAATAATAAAAAAAAAAGTAATTTACTCCCCCCCGCCCCCAGAAGTAGGCAATCTTGTGTGAACAAAGGATTTAAAACAATAGTAAGAAAATGTGCTAGTTCTCTTTTTCCCGCCGATGAACTATGCATTTTGTGGTCAGTATCTTGGAGTTTTTATTCTACATCTACAAAATGAAGTGGTTCTGTGGAGATCAAAAGTAGCATGATTCTAAGGTTGCCTGAATTATTTAGGTTATAAAGTCTGAAATGTCCAATTTCCTTAAGTATGAAGTTCGCCAGTTGATAGAGATGACACTTCACTTAACATTTTCTGTTCTATTTTCATTGTGAAGATACAGCCTCATTCTTTCAATGCATGTTTTGGTTTTTGATTATCTTTCAAATTCTTTCTGTAGAGCAGCTTGTGAAATCCTGGGTAAGTCACAAATCCGTGTTATTGTTGTATATGAATTCCACTGTGGAACCAATGCAGTGGAGACAGCTTGCAATATCAACAAAATATTTGTGATATTGATGGTATGAGATGTGCCATTCTGGTGATTTTAATCTTGAAAATGAGCCACGTGGGTGACCTAAGACCAAGGTGAATACTGATGAGATGAAAGTTGTAGTGGAATGCTTCTTCCAGGCATTGGACCACTTTTTGTGAGGAAAAAATTCAATTTTCAACAAGCTGTGGAGAATGGCTTTTGTAATTTCATCACCACTTGCTCTCCAGACTTTTCTGCTGGCATATACCAGCCTACCGTTGAGATAGCAAAAGTGTGTAAATAATTTAGGCACATACTTCAATCAGTTGTACTGCTTCATGTTTGAAATACAATAAACTACACTTTTGATTCAAAATTAGACATTTCATAATT
Source organism: Galagoides demidoff (assembly GCA_963574575.1). NCBI lineage: Eukaryota > Metazoa > Chordata > Mammalia > Primates > Galagidae > Galagoides > Galagoides demidoff. Next base: position 23,404 of record CAUYQV010093278.1, on the reverse strand, counting down.
GATGACTTACATATATATTTTTTTCCATTCTTTCTTTAACATCTCACCAGCTAGGTTTTGCTCTCCTCACATTTTGGGGTCTACTTATCATTCTGCCATTCTCATATTGTTTTAGTTTTATATACCCAGTTATTATTATTTTATAATGCTTTTTGAAGTGAAACTTATATGTAGTATACTTTGAAATCCACAAATGTTACCTGCACAATTATGAAAAATACAGCAGCATAACCTCGTGCCTCTCACCATGTAGAACATTAGGTATCACTACAAAGGTCTTCTGTAGACTTATTAATCCCCAGTCCCCAAGGCAACCACTTACCTGATTTTTTAAAGAGTGGAATAGTTTTACCTCTTCTATAATTTCCTGTAAAAGAAATTATAAAGTACATATTCTGTTGTGTAGCTTTCTTTCACTCATCACAATCTCTGTGAGGATTCACCCATGTTGCGTGTACCAGAACTTCATTATTTTATTGCTGAAGAGAGTAGTCCATTGTGTTATTGATTGCATTTTCCTATTTAGATATTGGGGCTGTTTCCATTATTTTGGCTTTCATTAGTAAAGTGACTATGTACATTTTGTACCCATTTTTATTTCCATTTCCTTTGGCTATATACCCAGGAGTATAAGTAATTGATTAAAGGACAGGCATATGTTTAATTTTAAAATAATCTGTCAAAACTTTTCTCCAAGGGGTTGTAACATTTTACATTGCCAAGAAGAATGCATGAGAGTGCCATATCTCCAACATGTGATATTGTCAGTTGGGTCTCTTTTATTGCATATAATTTATACCAAATAAAATTCAACCTATGAGTTTGGAAGATACAAAGCATTATGTAACCACCGCCACTATCAAGACATGGAACATTTCTGTCACTCAGTGAAGTACCTTGAGTGAGTACCTTGAGTAGTAAATCCTTCCTGACCCCCAGACTCTGGAAATCACTGATAAATCTTCAGCTCCTATATTTTTGTCTTTTCCAGAATATCACGTAAATGGAATCATATAATATGTAGACTTTTGCGTCTGTCTTCTTTCATTGAGGAAAATGCAGCGGCAGTTCTCCCAGATCAATACATATGTCAACAATGTATCCTTTAAGTCTACTGACCGGTTTTCTGTGTATTAGTTACTCATTCACCTGTTGAAGGACATTTGCATTGTTTTTGGTATTTACCAGTTATGACTAAAGCCACCAGAAACATGTACATACAGGACTTTATGAAAACATAAGTTTTAATTTTTCTTGGATAAATGCCTAGGACTTGATTATAGGTTGTGTGGTAAGCATATGTTTAACTATATGAGAAACTGCCAAAGTGCTTTCCAAAGTGAATATACCATTTTACATTCCCACCAAAAATGTGTGAGGGTTCCAATTGGCCTGAAACTACTTCATCATCATCACTTGGCACAGTCTTTTTAATTGAAAAAAAATGTAGTTCCTAAAGTATGTAGAGTTATTTTTTTTGTGGTTTCAGTATCATTTTTCTAATGACTAATGTTGACTATTTTTTTTAAATGTTTTACATCTGTGATTTTAATAAAGAAAAACATGCTTCTGAAGGAAAAGTACTGAGCTCCTTGGTCTACAGCCCTTTAAACAAAGCAATGTGATATTTAGTTGAGGGTAAGTATTGCAACTGTCGAGAGCACCTGGTCTTTCATACAGCTCAGCGCCTCTCCATTTTTAGACAAAGATGAGCCCTGCTCTTCTAGTTTCCTTTTAGGAGGGATATAGCCACTGAGACGAGAGGCCAAACTTCGTTTTTCACGAGATTTTTTTACCTTTGAGAATAAAGAAGATAGGCAATTAGAGATAAGAATCAAAATTATCTGAATTAATTTTATAATAGTTTTATGTACCGGCAGGTATACTATATAACATTCCTTTATAAGACAAGTCTTTAATAGTAGTGCAGACTCATATAGTAATTGAAAATATTCCAAACAGATTCTATCTCATTGTATTTTTGAGAGAATCTCACTCTGGTGCCTTGGCTAGAGTGCAGTGGTGTCCTCACAGTTCACTGCAACCTCAAACTCTGGGGCTCATGTGATCCTCCAGCCTCAGCCCCCAAGTAGCTGGGACTACAGGTGCACACTACCACTTTCAGCTAGTTTTTTTCTTATTCTTTTCTTTTTGGCATCACACAGCTCACAGCAACCTCCAGCTCCTGGGCCCAGGCAATTCTCCTGCCTCAGCTTCCTGAGTAGCTGGGACTACAGGAACCCGCCACAATGCCTGGCTATTTTTCATTGCAGTTTGGCTGGGGCTGGGCTTGAACCCGCCACCCTCAGTATATGGGGCTGGTGCCCCATTAAGGGGGCCACAGGCACCGCCTGTTTTTTTTCTGTTTTTGGTAGAGATGGGGTCTTGCTTTTGATTAGGCTGTTGACAAACTCTTGACCTCCAAAGATCCTCCCAGAGTGCTGGGATTACAGGCCTGAGCTAGTATGCCCAGCTCCTATCTGGTTCTAAATAATTTTTCTTTTAAAGAAATAGCCCAAGAAGTTCCAACTTACTTTTAATTTCATTTTCTTCTTGTCAGGATCATGCACAATGGCATGTCGAGTGAGACTTTGCTATAATGAAAGAAAAAGAAAATGTTACATTTTAAAAACACTTGACATTTGGTGTCTATTAACATGAAAACTCCATGAGTTATCTGAAACTGTCAACCTTCTTTCTGTTATGTGCTTGTTGAGGGATTTGACTCTTAATTCCCCCACCAGAGCTAAAGTAGGACTTTTCTCTCAAATCCTGGACTTAAATCATTACTTTTTCTAAGGACTCATTATGTACTCCCAACCAGCTGTGGCTTCTTAGTTCTTTTGTAAGGTGGGGGGGACCTATAAGTGAACTAGTCCAAGCTGGAGGAGGCTTTTTAACTGCATCTGTCTAAGCAGTGTTCATAGACACAGGTGGGAAATCTGACCAGCATCTTTCCTTGACAATAAAGCCAACTACCATCAGCTCCCTGTTGTTTTCTGATGATTTAGACCTCTGTTGAGTGAGCCTTCTCTTTCTGGTCTTAAGATTCATGGTAAGAACCACCCAGAGTGAGTGTGCAGAACTGCACAGGCCCCTCCATTGCATGCCATGTTTTGGCTGTCTGCCAAGGCCTGGAGCAGATCCCACAGTTCTGTATTCCCTGGTCTCCTTGCTGCTGGTGCCCCTCCCCAGTTCCTAGGTGGTGGGGGTATGATGCCAAGGCCACTGGTTCTCACCTTGAGAAAGCATAAGAATCCCCTAAAGGGGTTGCTGAAACAGATTCTGGTCCTACCCTGAGTTTCTGATTTAGCAGGCTAGGTGGAGCTGAGTCTCCACTGTCAACAAGTTCTCAACTGACACTCCTGGACCAGGACCACCCCTTGAGACCAATTGGGCTTGGCAAAGCTGGGTGTTCCACAGCCTTTAGTTAAGAACCAACCAGCTGAAGCAAGAGTGTAAGGTGTAGAGTCCAGGGCTCCAGTGTCAGCACAGACTACAGGATGGTGAATGAGGGTGAGCACTTACTTTCATTGCAAATGTTTTCCCACAGCCAGCATGTTCACACACAAAGGGGCGCCTTTCCTCGTGGAAGGTGAGGATGTGGCTTTGGAGATTAAACATGGTTGTGTAGGTTCTTCCACAGCCTTCTCTTGGACATCGACACACATCCCTTTCTGGAGCATGAGTTTTCATATGTTGCTTCAGATAATCTTTGCGTTTAAATGTTTTCTGGCATACTTCACATGTTATTTCCTCTGTTGGAACAGACAAATTTAACTAACATCCCTACATTGCCATTCAGAAAAAAATTCTAAGTTAACATTCAATGCCTCAAGCCTCACCATTATACACAAATCAGAAATTCCTGAGAAATGTGACCCCAGTTTTAGAAAACTGTGTGTCAAATTTCCCAAGTTCTTACACTATACACAGTTGCTGTTCGCTTGACAAGGGGCAGAGGCCTGCAGTGTGGTGACTGTTAGGAGGTGAGAAAATGAAAGACACATTGGTTTCCCTTCTTGTCATCCAATCTGACCAGTAGGATGGTGTTTCCTGCAGAACACTAGTGCTCCCAGGATGGCCTCAATGCAGACTGCCAGAGCCTGTGGAGGCTGCATGGTGGTAGTGGCCCCAAGATACCCAGTACAGCCCTGCTCATCCATCCTATAGCCACAGTACCTAGCAAGTCACAAAACCTCGTACAGGTTGCCACACAGTTGGCATTTCCCTTCATAAAAGCGCTGAGTTTTGCAGGGGCAGGAGTTTACAGCATTCCACTCATGCCTGTCTCACCTTTATGGGTTTCTCTCACATGTTTCAGAAGTTCTGTCCATGTTTTTGCCACAAAAGAACATCCTTTTTGACAAACATAGCCTATTTGAGAAAAAAAAAAAAAAAGACTACTGAGTGCATTGCTTATGAATACCCAGTGTGAACACTGACCATAACTAGAAAGGAAACTTTCTGGCCTATGTAATTTTTCTCCCACCTGACAGCATCCTGTTAAAGGTTTATGTTACAGCAAAACCAAACTGCATAGCAGGTGCTTCACGTTAGGGTTTTTTTTACCTTAGCAAGACAGATGCCTTCCTTCTCCTGTTCTCAGAAGTTGGGGGTGCTGTGTACAGACTCTTTAATCCCGTGTCTCCAAGTCTCAGTTCCCTCCTTTCTGTCTGCTTTGTGCTTGTCTGAGTTTTGCAAGTGTTCTACAGTGCTTTGCTCTTAGCAGACAATTGAAGTGTCAGTAAAGTGCCACCCCTCTATGCCCTCAACTTCCTCTAGTCTTGCCCTCTAGCAGTTTGCCCACTGCACAAAGAAGCTGAGTACAGCTAAGGAAGAAAATAAACTAGAAGAACCCAGAGAAAAACCCTGAACACATGTGAGCACCAAAACTGGATTCATCAGTCACTGTAACAGGCAGGCTGAATTTCCCCCAACTAGAAACTAAAAAGGAGACTGCCTCTCACTCTCAGCTACTAGTGTCTTTCAAAACAAACAAACGAAAAACCAGAAAAACATAAATTCTAGGACCTGGGAAATTAGAGATGTCAAAAATCCTTCATGTAAACAGATAATAGATTCGAGCAGTTAATCAAGTCTTTTTTTAAAAAAGTGACATCTGGGCTCAGCGCCTGTAGCTCAAGCGGCTAAGGCACCAGCCACGTACACCAGCGCTGGCAGGTTCAAATTTGGCCCAGGCCTGCCAAACAACAATGACCACTGCAACCAAAAAATAGCCAGGCATTGTGGTGGGCCACCCCGCTACTTGGGTGGCTGAGGCAAGAGAATTGTTTAAGCCCAGGAGTTGGAGGTTACTATGAGCTGTGATGCCACAGCAGTCTACCCAGGGTGACAGCTTAAGGCTCTGTCTAAAAAAAAAAAAAAAAAAAAAAAAAAAAAAAGTGACATCTGGTAACTCTGAAAAGCACAAACTATTATCCAAGTTTGTTGCATGGCCAACAAGCAAAGAATGGCAGAGGTAGGAAATAGAAGAGGTTAAAAACAAACTGAAGGAGCTAAAGCCTTGGCTGGAGTACTAACATGTTCACAAGCATCAAGTGTAACCAGGCACCCTGCACAGCAGTGACAGGAGTAAAAGACACACGTGGTGCCTCTCTGGATAAGACTATAAGAAATGAATAGGCACAGTGATGGCCCCATGCCTACAGAGTTCCTTTTTCTCAATATGACCCTGAAAGAGACCAGCAGGCACCAAGTACTCGGCATGGCCCTCAAAGTCAGCACACCAGGGCAGTCCATACCTACCCTCATGCGTTTTGCTGTGTCGTTTCAGCTTGCTGGGTGAGGTGAAGTGCTTCCCACACCCTTCCTGGGTACATCTGTGTTAGTGACACAGGAAGTATTAGCCAGTCCATTCTCAAAGAGAATTCCACTTAGGGTAAATGGTACTTTGTCCTAATTCTCCCACCAAAGTCTTGCCTCTTCCCACAACCAAACCCATCATATAAAAATAAGATTAAAATGTCGAACTAGTCGTAAGTAAAATGCAAGTTACTTGACCAGCCTTGGGCCAAAATGCACCATTTGAGAGGGAATAGTCATGTTACTCTTTTGCTTATGTAACCAAATTAAACACTATTTCCATCTGTATAGAGATGAAAATACACTCTGCTTTTATGGCTACAGAGAAGACAGTCCAAGAGGTTATCTGACTCGGCTTAAGTAAACACTGCCCACTCTAATTCGCTCCTATCTAGTTTTGTTTTCCTACTGAAACTGCACAGGGGTTGTGTGATCTGAGAATACGGCAGCAGACACAAGCCCCAGGTGCACAGGGAAAGGCACATGCACTTCTGCACTAATGCCATCTGCGGAACAAGAGTAAGTGGCAGACTCACAGCAAGGACAGGCAGCAGGCATGGTCACCACAGCAACTCAGAGACACAGTAAACTACTTTGTCTCAAGTAGCTTTAGGAGTAATGACATCCATATGAGCCTGGGTACCAGCCCCTTCCAGGTCTAGTCCGGTCTGGTCCGGTCTGTCCAGCCTGCACTTAGTCCCTCTCTAACTGCAGGCTGAAGCCAATTACTTTTGTTTTTTGTTCAGCAAGAAAAGAATGAGTGTCTTCATACTGACGTTTCACATACTTGAATAGGCTCTCTTGGAATAGTTGAGTCTTCTCTCAGCCTTCCCTTCAAGCTTAATCACAACTGTAATAATCTTCCAAATTATTTTGAAATGCATATTTCTTTTAGAGAAACAAAAGCAAAATTAAAATGCCCCTATATATAAACATGCATATGCAGTGCATGGTAACAGGAAAACACTGATCAGGAACTGTTCCAGAACCCTTGTTTCCAATTTTTGCATTTCCATCTCATCCATGCCCAGCATGTAAGAGATTTTCAGCCATGTGAGTTACCTACTTGAATAGCGGTTCATTGGTATGATGGCACTGGTGGGTTTTCAGCTGCTGATGTTTCTTAAAAGTCTTCTCACAACCTTCAAAATTGCACTGTTCAGAAGATACTTGTTAGTCTCTGAGAAAAATATTTTAAAAACCACCATAGTTGATAACAATCTTCTCAAGATAAAAACACTGTGGAGATTATATAACTGCTACTTTCAACTCATTTAGTTACTGTAAACTTCTACTTTATCTCAAGAAGCTTTAGGAGTAATGACACTTGAAAAAGCAAAAATGTTTCAGTTGAAGTCCTCTCTCAATACTACACTTTAATTCACACCATGTTTGCTTCCCAATAAAACCTTTATGATGACAGCTAGAGAAGACTAAATCTAGATATTTGACAGGAAAATATGATGGATGAAAACTTCAGAAACATACGAAGTTTCTGAAGTTTTCTGAAAAATACTTGAAAATCTTAAACATTTAAGTCATACTTACCACGTACTGTTTTTGCTGATTTTCATGTTTGCGTTCAAAATGCTTCTTCAAGTTTGATTTTGTGTTGAACTTTTGGTCACAGCCAATAGCTGTACAACTACAAAAAGTAATATACATCAAAATATTAACAAACCAAGGGAAGAGAAATTTTAAGATGCATGTATCCTCCCACTTTATAAAAGCTAATTATGCCAAAGAATAGTACAGGTGTCCAGAAGATAGACAACTATTTTAAACTGCACAAGAACTTTATGGACACCCTGTATGAAACAGCCCTGGGCAAATTCCAAAATGGTAAGCCCTCCCAGGTAGGCCCCCCACTACCTGATGTGACTATCATGTAACAAGATGCTTTTTCATGCTAGGCATTTGAAATAAGCACACTGCACCACACATCGTTATACACTGGGCAGAGGGAAGGTGAAAATACTCATCTCAAAGGCCTAAACCCTGCTTACTCTTTAATCATGCTTAAGTTAAATTATTCTCAGCTTAGAATCTGACAACCATAATTTTGCTTGAAATGTCACTATAAACTACATTTCCAAAAAGACCTAAAAAACAAATTGGTTTCTGCTTCTCATTAGAGGTAAAATGGATACTTTAAGCAGAACCATAAACTATTACCCACCTACCCACCCACCCTGCCCGCCTATCACCAAGCCATTCCAGTTTCCCTTGTCTCAGCACCTGGGCCTTGAATGATCTAAATCCTTTGTGAAGTTTTGTTGTTTGTTTTTTAAATAAGTGTTTTTTGTTAAGAGTCTTCCTAAGCCTAAGGGATAAAGCAGGGGGAGGCTCAATTCTTCATGTAGGTAGGTCTTTTACTCCAGGTTCCTTGGTGTTCATTATTATCACTCAATGATAACAAGGAACAACATTCATATCTGGCACCTGTTAGCCCCAGAGCCAGGTGGAGAAGGACCAAGACAGTGGGAGGGGCATTGTGGCAGGGCTCACCAGAAATCCCCACTACCACAGGGACAAAACACTGAATGGTACACGGGCAGGTGGCCAACAGAAAAAGCTTTCTCCAGCCTCCCTTGCAACTAGGAGTGACCGGGTGGCTAACTCCACTCATCTTGCTCAATGCCCACAAAGTATCTAAAAAGGGGACACACCTCTTGTGCCCTTTCCTCCTCCCTGCCAGCTAGAATGTTCATACAACAGGTGGGCCCCAACAGGCTTCTCAGACAAAGAGGGAAAAGACTCACAATGAGGATGGCGGACCAGTTACAGGGAGCCCCAGCCCCCTTACCCTCTGTATTTCAGTCATGCAAGAGAAAGAGTCCACCATATTTAAGCCTGTCTGGTACTGTGGGTTTCCTGTCATTCCTGGCTTAACCCTGATACAGACCCAGACACCAAACCCAATAGGAGTGTGGGGCAGGAGGACAGGGACAGAAACAGTCCTGAAGGGAACCAAAGACAAGTACAGGGGCATGAAAGACCCTGGAAACCTTGCAGAGTAGGGGTGTACTACACCACTACTTCATGTCTGAATCAAGCAAATGGGGCAAGATAAGCAGAAAAGGACCAATCACACAGGTGTACAGCTTACCAGGCTTCCTATGTGAGCAGCGTTTGAAACCACTGCACAGCTTTACATAGGGAAGCACCCTGGAGGGTACCAAGGGTGAGGCCCTTTGGCAGGCAGAGAACACTCTTTAGTTGTTCAAGCAAGGAGCAAGGGCTGAAGATAACACAGTGAGTGGAGCAGGGAGGGTCTGAGGGTAAGTTACTGGAACTGATAACCTACTTGTTATAGGAGATAGGAGGGAAGGATGAGTCCAGGGAGCTGCCTTATCTTTGCTGTGAGTCACTGGACAATTGGCCACCTACCCAGACATGAACAGGGAAAAGACCAAAGGGAAAGGTGAGCTCAGTGTGGACTGGGAGGATTTTTGGCTATGTGGAATTTAGGAAGCCAGAAAGACAACTAAGTAGCACAGTCCAGCAAGCAGCCTGATACAAAAACTGAAAGTGTGAGCTGGGAGAGTCACCGGGGAGCTTTCCCTGGCTGCAGTGTTTCCTGCCCCTACCCCACTCGTCTACTGCTCTCAATACAGATGTTGACATTTTTAATTTTATTATGTCATTCCTGGGGTTTCTTTATACAAACAGGAACAAATACAAATATACTTTCTTCCTGCCCACCCAGTATGTCCCCTGCAGCTTTTTAACACACAGCAAAGTAGGCCACTCTAGAGGACTCTGCTGTCCCTTGGTTTTCTGATTGGCGTGCCCTGGAGATTTTCTCATGGTTTCACAGACAGCATCTGTCTTCTTTTCCCCAGCTGTACAGTACTCCACTGTGCTGATATACTTTAGCCTGTCTATACAGATGAGCATATGGATTGATTCTAGCATTATGATACTGTTAATGCTGTTGCACCTGACCTTGTACATACATTTAATGCAGGTGTAGTCCATCTCTGAATTCCCCAAACTGAACTTCCAAGTCAAAGACATATCTCAATGCTATTTTGAAGACCACTTTAGTTTTTCCTCGCTGGTCTAGTTTACCTGAACTATATTTTGAAATAAAATAAGCTTCACTTGGAGTCACTGATTTTGATGACACACTATGCACTTGAACAGTAATTGAAATGTGCCATTTCCAGTCTTTGCCCCATTCCCACTGGCTAGCTGCGGTGAAGATAGGGCCTGGTGTGACTGCCACTGAGGAGATGGCTCTCCACAGGGAAAAGTGACAGTGAAGTCTGTCCTGTGTCAAGAATTCACCTCCCTCAGAATGGACTTTTGTGAGACTTGAGACACTTTACATTTATTATCACCTCTAACCTGAAAGAAATTCAACATAGGTTATGAGAAAACCTTACTGCTCAAAGAACTGTCTCATAGAATGAAATTATGATTATCAAAACCTAATAATCTGAACCAAGTGCTATATAGTTATTTCTTGATAAGGTATCTTGCATACAGCTTTCATCTATTACAGATGCTCTGATTTTCAGTGAAAACTGTATGTTCTCTGGAACATTTTAGTGTTTCTCAAAGTATGTAAGCAAGACCAGCAACATTAGTATCACTTGGAAACTTGCTAGAAATGCAGACTCCCCGGCCCCATCCCACGCCCACTGAATCAAGACGCTGGGGTGGGTCCAGCAGTGTTTTAGCAAGCTCTTCAGGTAATGCTGATACTCCTTAAATTTGAGATCCACTGTCTTAAAGAATTAGCTCATAGGAAAGCAGTATCTCTACCCTTTGAGATATAATCAGCAATTCCTAGTAAAATAAATTAAAACTTGTCTGTTAGTGGTGCAAAGGCCTAATTCAAAGAAACACAAGATAAACTATTAAAAGCTCTACTTCTTGCTTATATTTCTGATACCAGTAGCTTATTAAGAATGGGCTGTTCATAAAGACCCTTACAACTCTGGGCCAAGATCTTTCCCGGGAACGATTTCCATCTAGTCCAGTGGTTCTCCACTTGTGGGTTGAAACCCCTTTGTAACAATAAAAATACACTGCGGCATTAGGAAGGTTGATGGAACTATGTGTCTTTAAGCTTGATTTGTTTTCTATGTATCTTAAAGAGAGATGAGAGGATACAAACTCAAGAGAACTTCAGATTAACTCACTCCTGAGTTTATTACACACAAATGACCCAAAAAGCCCCTATTCTCTTTCACACATTCAAAATCTATTCTGCTCTTATACAGGAGAATGAATGAAGCTTCACATTCTTCATCCTTTTTGTTTGTTTGTTTTCTTCTGGAAGCTTTATTGCCTCACTTTCCATGTTGATATCTACAATTCAAACCCATTAGTTTCTATTGTTTTTTTGGAGACAGAGCCATTAATTTCTAAACAAATTAACGTTGGTGGCTGACTGTACTGCCCACCCAGTATGGAACCCACCAGTACAGTTGGGTGCTCAGGACCTCTGTCAGGTCTGATTGCTGAGCCCTTGGGCCAGACTGTGGTGGCTCCCGACCTTGACCTCCACATTCCCTCTGGGCTGGCCTTGGGTCTCTAGGAGCATGCTCATTATCTCCCAGTCCCTGGGCACTTGCACCTGTCCTCCTGACCCTAGCCTCATTCCTCCTGGGCCTACACGTCTTTTCCCGTGGCCTCCAGATGGCCTGAGGGTGCCCTTTGCCTTCAGGTACCTGAGCAGCCCTGCCCACCATGGACCCAGACCCCCAGGACAGTGTGCAGGTGGGTGTATGTGTGGTATGTGGTGTGGGCTGGAAGTGGGGCCAACAGGATGGCAGCGAGGGCAGTGTGGGCACAGGGCACCTGCACCAACTACCATGCTGGCTACCAGGGTGCACATGACCTGTTGCTCTATGACGACATCCAGACTGGTGTGTGGCCGCAGGGGCTCATGGGCGAGGGGGACATTCTTCGTCTTATGAGTCAATCTTCTTATCAAGTCTGTATGCCAAATATAGCCCGTTTCAAAATCCTAAAGAGTCCACTACTTACATGAATGGCTTTTCCCCAGTATGAATCAGGACGTGGCGACTCAGATGGTAGTCCCTGATGAAGGCTTTGCCACACCCTTCATAGTCGCAAACAAATGGTCTCTATTGGGAAGAAAAGAAAAAACATGTTACTAGTTATTAATTCTGATTATTATTTAAAAGCTTTAAGTGTCCAGTAAGTAAAGCCCCAGACTCCTTGTCTAGAGATGGTCTCCACTCAATGTATTGAACTGCTACACCATTGCCTGCTACACCAAGGCAAGGTTTTCCTGCATGAAGTTATAAAACATAAATACCACCCATTCTCACCATGTTGCCACAGATTTTTACTCTATGAACAGCATTTGAAATTTGCATTCACACCAATGACAAAGCATTGTTAACCTGCTCCTAAACAGGGGTCCTCAAACTTTTAAACAGGGGGCCAGTTCACTGTCCCTCAGACTGTTGGAGGGCCAGACTGCCGGCCCTGGGACGAGTCAGCTGCTAAGCAGGACAGGCAGCGGCAGCAAAAACACCTGGCGGGCCGGATAAATGTCCTAGGCCGGCTGCATGTGGACTGCGGGCCGTAGTTTGAGGATGCCTGTAACCAGTCATCAGGCTCCCAAACAACCCCCCTGCAAGATTACTTTCCGGTTAGCATGGCCTGTCTGCATAGATCCTCCACTACTTCTAAAGTAGTGGTTCTCAACCTTCCTAATGCCCTTCCTTATGTTGTGTTGACCCTCAACCATAAAATTATTTTCGTTGCTAAGCACCACAACATGAGGAACTGTATTAAAGGGTCCCTGCCTTAGGAAGGTTGAGAACCACTGTTCTTGAGAAAGGCTAGGGGAGAGGAACAAGCAGGTTCTGCCTCATCCTGAACAAACCCAATGTCTGTGCTAAGAGAAAATCAGGCATGGAAAATGCGTCACACACCTAAAAAAGCTCACATGTGCCAGGGCACAACCAAAAGCCAGATCATATTCCTAACTGCAACCACCATTTGAGATTTGAGACCGAGGAGTTGGGAGGAGGCACTCCATTTTGAACTATAGGGACATGTCCCCCAAATAACCGGTTTTGTGTATCTAAGGAAAACATACCACCAGGCCCTCAATGAGATTACTAGGAGCAACGCCAGTGGGCAGGAGGACTGAGCTGTACATCTGGAGCAGAGCCACTGAACCTCAAGCAGCTCCAGCCGAGTCAGTAGGTACTTAGTATTTAATAACTGTGTGGGATTTGGGACGACAAAGATGACTCCACATTTTCCAGGCTGACAACCCCCGGCACGTGTTAAGTTATCCTTTGCACCAGCTCTAGAAGCTGGTGCTTGGGCAGGTTTCTGGTGGTAGTGGGCCGTCAAGACGTATTCGTGTTTACAGACTATGGGAAGGTGCTTGTCTGGCCAAGACTCAAAATCAAAAATGGGAAAATGGTTGCTTGGTAAGCTTTGAAATCGTGGCAACGACGCCGCGGTCCCAGCACGAAGGCCCTAGAATTTTTGTCCACTTCCTCAGTTCCTTCTCTAAGTCCAGGGTGCCAGAGCTGAACATATCACACACCCTGTGCTCTGGGCACGACTGCAGTGGCTGCCCCGGGGACACACGCCGTCCCGGGCCACGCCCACCGGGTGAGCCACCGCGCTCCCTAGTCCCAGGACTGGGCTTCTCATCTCGTTACCTCCCCAGTGTGCTTGCACAGGTGCGCGTCAAGCTTCCAGGCCTTGTTGTAATTGGCGCTGCAGTCTGGGAACGAGCAGATGAACCTCCTGGTATGCGCGGGAGGCGGCGGAGGCGGGGCCGGGCCCTCATCTACGGCGACGAACACATCTGCAAGGGTCAGGGACGATACCGCCTCGGCGACCGAGACCGAAACCTCCAGGACGCCCAAGTCTCCGCGGCCCTCGCCTCGGCACGCGGCCAAGTGCGGAGCCACGTGAAGCGAACCAGGGTGCCCAACCCACCGCTCCAGGCGCACTTTACACGCGATCCCGGAACACTTACGCGAGGACAGTCCTAGGGGCGGGGCATGGAGCACGGGCGCGCTGACGCCAGGCCCCGCCCCACGCCGGCGCCGTGTCCGCGCAAGCGCCTAGAGCTCCAGCGGCGTCCTGCTACTCTCCAGCGGTGCGTGAGAGGTGGGATCGCAGCTTCTGCAGAGGAGCTGTTTGCGCCTTGCAGGCAGGCGGCTCAAAATCCGAGGCATTTCTTACTCGTGATTTGTTTACCATGAGCCGCACCTTCTAGAATCTAGAAAGTACTAGACTTACATAATTTAAACTAGACTGTTCGTGCTGTATTACTGGTTGCTCTACTGTGAACTCGCTTCTTTGCATCCTCTGGACACGCCTCCGCTGTGAGCACGAGGGCAGTGTTTCCTGAGCTTGCAGCAAGTTAGAATCACGTGGAGATCTTTTCAAAATGTCTAAACCCAGAGCATACCTGGATCAATTAGATCACAATTTCTGGAGGTTGGAAACAGATACCAGGAGTTTCAGAAATCCTCCAAGTGATTTGAATTGCAGAAAGGTTTGAGAGCCACTGCCCTTTGCTGCTCAAAGCGGTCTGTGTACCGTCAGCATTATTAGATCCGAGTCTCAAACCTCCTTGGATCACATCTCCAGGTGATTCTATGCATATTAGAATTTTGGAAACACTGTGGAGAGCCCTGAATGAACACTGGTATATTGGTTTATGAGGACCCCGAGCCCAAAGAATGTCCTTGGATAGCAGGGGCAGGACGGATTATACGATGTTCACCAGGTACCTATTTTTCACACTCTACATCACTCCAAGTCATTAAGGATGCGCACCGATGGAAACAAGCCAGGGCTTGTTGTCAGTCCCTTCACACCCACTCCTCATCTTGAAAGTGGGAAAGATAAGGCCTGTCTCACTGGTTCTCAAGAGAAGGGGACTAGAGAAGGCATCTGTGATGCAGGTCCACCTGTTGCTTTCTTCATTTGCTGCTCCACCCTCTCTCCAAGGAAGACGTCTACACACATCCCCCTGCAGCTCTGGAAGCCTGAAATGATTTCCCTTCTATTGGTTATGGCTTTTTCCTTCCCATGCCTCATGAACACGGTAAGGGTGGTGAATCTCAGCTCCTCTTTTCTGTTGGCCTCCAGGCCGGGTGCTGTGCAGCACACCTACAGCTTCCCTCCTCCTGCCTTCCTGACTCTCCTGTCTCCTAGGCCAATTACTCTTCCACCTTCTTAGCTTGGTACTTGTGTTCTCATGCTCAGCCCTCTGCTAGTATGTATCATAACTGGAGACCACTGGCTTTCAGACTCAGTTGCCTGATTTTCAATTTTAACTATAAATTTACTAACTGTAAGCCTTTGGTTAAGGTTCTTTGAATCTCTTTTGCTTACCTTAAACTGGGACTGTAAGTACCTACCTATTAAGGTCATTTTTAGAATTAAATACTTAACCAGTATTACATCTGTGCTAAACACACTTACCACCAACTTAAGATTCTCCCAACAACTCTGCATGTAAGGGAGCTAATGAGTCTGCCATACCCTCAAGGAAGGCTAGTACTTTTTCTTTTTCGTTCCCTCATACTGATCCCTGGTGCCACCTCTTTCCTGTCTGCAGTTTACTCCACAATGCATTTTTCCAATGGCCCACATTCCTAAATGACAAGTATTTGCTTTTTCTTTACTTGAACATCAAGCAGTCACCTCAAATGCGACATTATTTGTAAGTCAAACAATCTCACCACCTCTGGCCACATTCCCAGCCTTTCTATCAGTGGCATAATTTTGTGTCCAGCCATGAAAACTTACAACAGTGGTTCTCAACCCTGGTTGCACATGAGAGGCACCCAGAAGCTTTTGAAAAATGATGTACCTAGATCCATACCCTCACCAGAACATTAAGGATTCAGAGTTTAAAACCATTGACAGGATCACCTCCCTTCTCTGCGCTTCCCTAACTGGCTTCTGCGCCTATCCTGTCCGTTCTTCTCCCTCTCACCCTCGGTCAGGCTTTTCTTTTCTCTGGGCTTTGACACCTAGAACAGCCTCTTGGCAACAGGTTTCCTTGCCTCTTCAGTTCTCTCGCGTGCAGCTGCTAGCAGCATCTCCCTGCAACATATGAGACATTATAGGGTTAAGCTTGCAAGACTGGTATCTGCAAAGTGTTTTTATTTCTTTTAGCTATTTTCCTATTGCTTCTCAGTCTTTTGGCTAACATCAAATATAGCTATTTTCTTGTGATTCAGGTAACAGTGCTCAGCTGAGAAATGGGGACCCTAGGCTCAGGCCCCTTCCTACCTGAGGCTTAGTTCCAGACCCAGATCAAGTCCTGCCTTCTCTAGATTAGCCTCACCTGACAACTGCAGCCCCCATCCACCTCTCCTGCCTTTGAACTTTTGTGGCCCTTTCTTTCTGTAGCAGTGAATAGACAGTCCTGAAATGTGTTAGGCTATTTTTAACTATTCAGGGACAAAATTTCTTATTTCCCTGGTCTTGATTTAATCTCTGTAAGGGCAGGGTCTGGGAGATATTCTTTTGAATCCTTAGTGGCAAGATAACTAGCACGCTCAAGGGACTAACATTATAATTTGTTAGCTGAATGAACATAACCATGAAGCTATTGTGTGAAATTGTGAAGATTTTGCATGAATGTCTTCATCAAGGAATCTTTCATTGCAAGGACCATAATCATGCTTAAGCTAATCTAGTGAAAAGGGTTTTTGTTGTAAGGATGCAAAGGGGTCACAATAAATTTTAGAGACACACAGAAATGGAGTTAATTATACAAAAAACCCTTTAGGCCCATCATCCAGCTTCAACAACTGAGTTTTATCATCTTGCTTCATCTAATGGCCTCCACTCCCAGCCTAAGACCCACAGGTCTTCAAAAGCAGCACATTCAGAGCTGCCCTCTTCTCTCCTCCCCCAGGGTCTTCTTGTCACCATGAGTGGTGCCACCACCTACCCAGCTTGGCAGGTGCTTTTCTCTGTCACCCCTTGCATTTATTGTCTGTCAGTGTTGTTGATTTTATATCCCCATCTGAGTTATACCTAAGGAAGGACCTAGTCCTCTAGTTCCCCTGCTCAGCTGTAATTTTGTCAGAAAAGGGGTGTTCAGGGATCAAATAGCCACCCTTAACCATGCAGAGGGAATTCTGATCAGGGGCTCTTCTTCCCCAAGCTACTATAAATCATCCCAGATCTGCCATTATTCCATCAAGCCGGCGCCTTCTGCCACCCTCTGAGCTACTGTGATTTTAGTATGAGCAGAGCACATGGAACTCCAGATTAGTCTCCTCTCTTACTGCCCTTTACCCAGTAACTTAGGAAAAACGAACTTCAGAAAGAATTTGTGCAAAATAGAAAGTTAAGGGGGCAGTGCCTGTGGCTCAAAGGAGTAGGGTGCCAGCCCCATATATCAGAAGTGGTGGGTTCAAACCTGGCTCTGGCCAAAAACTAAAAAAAAAAAAAAAAATAGAAAGCTAAAATCTCTTCCAGCTCTGATGTTTTGATTCTTCAATAAGAAATAGAGAGATGGTGAGGCATTTTTTGAGTTAGAGCTTGGCAGCTTGGCAACACAAATGTGACCATTCCAGCTCTAACATTATATTATTCTATGATAAGAGAGAGGGAGAAAGTGATAATTTTCCAACTCAGAGCTTAGCAGGTACTAAATATGGTACCAAAGAGAAAGAGGGCATATACGTGGTATTAGGATTAGACAGGGGAGACCCAGGATAAGAGGGTACACTAAGGCCGTTTTTGTCAGTAGAGCAGGAGGACTAGACTTGAAGGGGCAACCATGGAACCAGGAAGAAGGGTGCAGATAGAGGCATTTGAGTGTTTAGGTAAAATGTCAATTCAGTCATGGTGATGGGTAGAGGCACGGGCTTTGAGGTTTGACAGACCTGACTTTGAGTGCTGCCATGTTCTATTTGACCTTGAGCCAGTTATTTAGTCCCTCTAATGTTAACATTTTCTCAACAATGAAGATAGTAATGTCTGTGCCACGTGATTGTGAGAATTACATGAGCTGATTCACTTATGTAAGGTATTTAACACAGAGCCCAGCATAGTGAGTAATAAAAAATTAAATAGTAGCCCATTTCTTATGATGAGAACATAGGTCGAGACATCCATCTTGGTAGCAGGCGCTCCTCTTTGCCTCCTTAACCTTCTTGGTTTGCATACTTTAGAAACAAAGCTACCTTGCTGGAGAAGTCTACAAGTCAAAGAATTGATGGTAGCTTCTGGCCCACAGCCAGCTAGGAACAGAAGCCCCCAGTCATCAGCAGCCCTGGAGGAACTGAATTCTGCCAACAACTATGTGAGCTTAGAAGTGGATCTTGCCCCAGTCAGTCCTTGGGATGAGACCCTAACCCTGGCCAATTTCTTCACTGCAGCCTGGCAGAGAGCCTGAAAGAAAAGCCACGTAAGCTGTGTCCAGACTCCTAACCCAAAGAAAATGTGAGATACGTGTAATAAATGTGCTTTGGTTTAAGCCACTGTGATTTGGGGGTGAATTGTTATGCAGCATAACTAATACATCCGGTCAAAGCCTTTCACTCCACAAAGTAACTCTAGATCTGGTGGTTCTGAACTCACATGAAGGAGACAGCATTTGAATGAAAGGAGATTCTGGCAGTCAGTGGGGCTCTGCCACACAATCCAGCCATTTTACAAGTTTCTTCCTAACCAGAAATCAGATCAGTAAGTCCTCCCTTAACATTGCCAGTAGGTTCTTGGAAACTGTGACTTAAGAGAAATGACTTTGAATGAAAGATTTTCTTTTCCTCATCAACATTATTACAGAATGACGTTGAACCAAAGGACCTTGTTTGAGGACCTGCTGTACATCTCACTTAAAGGCACGGTTTCCAAGAACCTATCAATGATGTTAAGTGAGGACTTACTGTATGTAATGTGACCAGAATGAATGTATTTATGGTAATAACGGGACAAAACATCTTGAGTGTGGACTATGCTGGAAAAACCTTCAATGGGTGGTCTCTTTTATTCCAGTTTTGCTCTTTATTTTCTTTTTTTTCTTTCTTTTCTTTCTTTTTTTTTTTTGAGACGGAGCCTCAAGCTGTCCCCCTGGGTAGAGTGCTGTGACATCATAGCTCACAGCAACCTCCAACTCCTGGGCTCAAGCGCATCTCCTGCTTCAGCCTCCCAAGTAGCTGGGACCACAGGTGCCTGCCACAATGCCTGGCTGGTTTTTTTTGGTTGCAGCCATCATTGTTGTTTGGTGGGCCCAGGCTAGATTTGAACCCGCGACCTTAGGTATACATGGCTGGTGCCTTAGCCACTTGAGCCACAGGTGCTGAGCCTGCTCTTTATTTTCTAATGTTAACTTCTGCCAGATGATCCCAGAATAGCCAAGGTTAGTGAGGGCCATTGTCTTTGCAGGTCAAGTAAACACACCTTTAGCTTAAAGAAGTAGAACCATGTACTCTTTTCCTTTTTCAAAAAATGTTTTTCAATTTAAAAAAATTTTTTTTTGTAGAGTCAGGTTCTTGCTATGGTGCCCAGGCTGGTCTCAAACTCCTGACCTGAAGCAATCCTCCCATCTAGGCCTCTCAAGGTGCTGGGATAACAGGCATAAACCACTGCCTCTGGCCTGTTTCTTTAATGAGCAGCATGGTATAAAAAAGGGGGTCCTTTGCACTGGACCCCGATGGCCACTAGCTAATTTGAGTGTGACTTTGAGCAACTCTCCCTACCTGTGTTGCCTCATCTACAAAATCAAGGAGACCAGCTGAACAGCCCTCGCAGAGTTGTTTCAAGCATCCTGTGAGATTTTGGCAAGTTAACTTCTTTCTACCTCACCAGTCGATCCAGGATAATGGTACCCACCCCACAGGATTAAACAAGAAAATGCCTGCAAAGCATATAGCAAAGTGCATGGCCAAGGAGAATTGCTCAATAAATGTTACCTCTCGTCACTATCATCAATATGATCTGTGGGAACACCTTTGGCAATGATGAAGTGCTATCCATCTGTGGACTGCTTCCAACACTTCTCAGATATTGGCCCAGACAGAAAGTGAGCGAGTGAATGAGCACACCATGTTGGCTGAGGTGAGCCAGAAGACAAGCCTCACAAGGAGTTTCCTCCTCTTCGTATCTGGATTGAATAAGAGAGAGTCTCACCCCCCCGGACCATGTTCCTGCTGGACCCCCAGTTTCTCAGCAAGCCTCAAGGAGTCACTGATTGTCACTCAGTACAGATCCTTATGGTGTCGCCTGTGTTTTGTCTTTGCTCCCAGCTGTGTCATCAGCTGATTTTGCAGCTTCTCTCGGCATCTGCTCTTCGAATGTTCCCCACCACCACCCTTGGATGTTTGCTTATTTGGAATCAACTAGCTAGCGGACAGTGTTTAGACGTGGCACCATTTTGCCACCTTATCAGCTTGTCCAGCCTGGTTTCTCTAATTAGTGCACTTCTCACTTGGTGGGACATCACATTTTCCTGCAGCTGCCTGTAATTGCCCCAGCAGGGTTCTGCCACAGGCCTGTGCTTAATCACTGCCATCCACTTCAAATCCATTTCATTCCCCAGTAGCCAGATTCCATCTAGTGAGCGCAGCGTAATTGCTCTCTGATTACCCACAGGGTCAGGTGCTTGAGTGTGCACAGAGTTTCTATCCACAGCACAGGCAAGATTTTTGTGTTTGCTAATTTCCTCTGACAGCTTCTTTTCACTGAGCCACCAGAGATGCCCCTGGCTGAGGTGAGCAGTCACCTTGAAGGAACCCTCACCCCATTTCTGGAAGGCTCCTTAACTTACTTTAGGGGGAGAATCCACCCATCTCTCTTCCCTTCTGCTGCTACTACCCCAGTCCAGTCTGCCGTGGTCTCAGCTGATCTCCCGGTGCAAATGCACTCAGCCTTTCCAGTCCTTTCTCCACACCACTGCTAAAGGATCTTGCCCAAATGCCAGGGATTTCAGTGGCATCTTAGGATAAAGCCCCAGCTCCTTTCTGTTAATAGTATACTTGCAGGACTTTCTATTAATAGTATGCTTTCTCGAAGGACCTGGTGTTTTCTCCTGACCCCAGTTCTCATCACTTCCGTGCTGTGTCTGAGCACGCCGAGACAAGCTTCCTTCCTTCCTCGCACCTGCCCATCTCTCAGTCGCCTTCATGTCCTCCCACGTATTGTTGTCCCCCAATATTCATGTGGGGTTGGTTCCAGGATCCCCAAGGACACCAACATCTGAGGATGCCCAAGTCCATAAAATAAAATGTCATTTTTTAATTAAATCATAGCTGTGTACATTGATACTGTCATGGGGTACAGTGTGCTGTTTTTATACACAATTTGAAATATTTTCATCAAACTAGTTAACATAACCTTCATGTCATTTTCTTAGTTACTGTGTTAAGACATTTCTTATGGACTGTACAATCCTCCCAGATACTTTATATCGTCTCTAATTACACCATACTTAATACCATGTAAGTATTTGTCATACTCTATCATTTAAAGGATAATGGCAAGCCTGTACATGTTCAGTACAGAGGCAGGGTTTTTTCCCAAAACTTTTTGATCCACGATTAATTGATTCACAGATGTGGAACCCCTACATTTCAGGGACAACTGTTCTGTCTCTTGGTTTCTTTTACACTCTTTTTTTCTTGTCCCTCAAAACTTGCAAAATGTCTACTCACCTGTCAGCCAGCAGTGACGGGATCAAGTCCTCCAAAGAGCTAGCCAGACCGACCGGAGCTGACCCAGCTCCACCCCACAATGCTCTGCTCTCCCTCTTCATAGCACTTAATGCGCTTTACTGAAGTTACTTACAGGCTCACACCTGTAATCCTAGCACTCTGGGAGGCCAAGGCAGGAGGAGCGCCTGAGCTCAGGAGTTCGAGACCAACCTGAGGAAGAATGAGACCCCGTCCCTAAAAGATATCCAGGTGGCAGGCACCTGTAATCCCAGCTACCAGGGAGGCTGAGGCCAGAGCATCACTTTGAGCCCAAGAGTTTGAGGTTGCTATGAGCTATGATGCCACTGCACTCTACTGAGGGCAACATAGTAAGACCCTGTCTCAAAAAAAAAAAAAAAAAAAAAAGAGAGAGTTTCAAATAAGTCCTCCTAGAGAAGATGGAGAAGCCTAGGTTCTCAGCCCAGACTACCCGGGCTTGGTGGCTTCCAGCTCCTAGGGGACATGTTTTAAATTTGAAGGAGGTTACCTCCTTCTTGGAACTTTCAAACTACTGGGTTTGTTCATATTTGCCCAACAAAGCCCATGTTCAGGAGACTCCAGCCTCTGTGTGCATCTGATGAGCAGTGTAGACAAAAGCAGGTGATGGAAGAATAGGCTGGTCCCATCCTTTCTCACTGTTCGCTGGGGCCAGCTTCTGAGATAGGAGCTGTCGTTCTTAGAGTGGAGGGGTTGGGTGGAGAAGCAATAGGAAGGGGAGGGCCTCCCTGCTCCTCAGGACACGTGTGTGAGGACTTACAGGATGTGTCTTGAAAAGCCACTTCTCTAATTCATATAATACTACAAACTTGCCCTAGAATCTCAAAAGAACTCTGTTACCATTCATTTACCTGGGGAGAAGAGGAAATAGCTCGTCTCAAGGGTTCCATCTTCTAAAAATAGGGATTTGAGCAGATGTGGGGAAAGTTCCTGACTCTCCGATCCCTGCCCTTCCCCCTGCCAGAGGAAGAAGGGACTCTAAAAAGAGAAGGTGCCCTCATCTGTTAATAACTGCAGCTGGGATGGCATGGGACAAAATGGTTCTGTTAGGCTCTTTTTCAGGCCCTTTGTCATTCCTCTCCCCAGTGGAGATAGGCTGAAAGAAACTGAATTATATAGGCATTTTGTTTAACAAATGCAGTTAAAAAATATCACTGCATATCAAAAGGTCTTCCTTTGTCACCCTTACACTACAATCAGGGAGACATCCCCAGCTTCTCTCCCCAGAATAAACTCACACTCGTGAGCAAAACTACACAGCACGTGGTTTCACGGACTTTGGGCTGCAGGTTAAGACTTCCTGCTACAGAGGTGAGAAGAGAAGTTTTCACAATTAACTTAGGGCAGCTGAGATGACATGGAGCCAGCAACTTGGTTTGGAATTTTAGATCATTTGGGTGTTCTTCAGTGTAATACTCCTGGAGCTTGTGTCTCTGTGGTGCTTGTGTCCAGCACAATGGCCTCCTAGAGCATCTCAAAGGGTGGACAGCTCGCCCGTGGATGGTTTACGGCAATCAATTCTGTATGTCGGCTCAGCGCCTGTAGCTCAGTGGTTAGGCCACATGCACCAGGGCTGGTAGGTTCAAACCCCACCAGAGCCTGCTAAACCACAATGACAACAATAACAAAAAAATAGCCAGGCATTGTGGTGGCTGCCTGTAGTCCCAGCTGCTTGGGAGGCTGAGGCAAGAGAATCACTTGAGCCCAGGAGTTTGAGGTTGCTGTGAGCTGTAACGCCACGACATTCTACTGAGGGTGACATAGTGAGACTCTATCTCAAATAAATAAATAATAAATTTTGTATGTAAATGGGTGGTTTGCCTCCCTTGGTGACTGCCACAGACAGACATGTTTACGGCAGTGATTTTCAACCAGCGTGCTGTGAGGGAGTCTTA
>CAUYQV010093275.1:0-47334 GCA_963574575.1 Galagoides demidoff | reverse complement strand
GCTGATTCACGTGCATTGAATGTTTGCAGAATCAGCAGGCCTGGCTGTCTGACTTTACTCTGAACTCCCCACCACTCCACTCAGGCCTAATACCTGTTTGCCACAGTCTTTTCCTTTTCCTTCTGAGTATGTTTTACTATTTATTTTTACAACATTTTACATGAAACAGGGAAATAGTGTATCTTAGCGAATCCAGATCTGGCTTTGGCTGACACACAGCTGAGTCAGATGCTTTGCCATGTGTTAGCTGATTGACCTCTGGGCTTTGCTTTCCTCTGTCAAATAGAAATCATTACACATATTTTAGTGGGAGTTTGCAAGGTTGAAATAACAAGATGTATCTAGTGTGGCACTCAGCCCAGACAGGGGTATGACTGTGGTTAATAACCAGGTAGAGGAAGATGGGTGGTTCATCCCCAGGTCCCAGGTATCTTGGGATAGTTTGGATTCTTCCAGATGGTAGCTCAGACATAGAAGCTCCACTGATGTGGAAAAGCCTGGGAAGCTCAGCGCAAAACGACTGCAAAATTCCCCAGGACTTAGTGTAAACTGCAGCTACTGGCCCTCTAGCTAGGCATGCTTGCTGACTCATCCCTGCCCTGTAGGAGCTTCCACAGAAAACTGGGGAGAGAAGGTGACTGGGGAGTTCTTATTTGAGGCTTTGAGCTTGGATTAATGTTTAGGGAGTAAATACACATTTTAATAACCCGTGGACTCAGTGGGAAAATGCAGCATACATTTATTTGCTTAGTATCTAAACGGTAGGTTGCTTACAGGGATTTACGAAGTACAGCACCTTGGGATTTGAGACCAAATAAGTCACTATTAACTCTTCTCATAATGTGAACCTCTGTGGGCCAAATATGAAGAGAGGTAGACATATATTTAATATTATTAATTTTCTTTGAAATCCCAAATTTCTTACATGCAGTTTTTAATATTTAATAAAGTACTTTTCTCTACGGCATGTAGAGAAATGTCAGAAAACAAAGCAATAATTGCATATGTGTATTTATTAAAGCAGAAAGACCTCTGAGTTACTTAAAACCAGATAGACAGAGTGTATCGCTTTTTTTAACTGTGACTAGATACGTGGCAACGACAGTACGTGCAAGATTGGAGGCTGCAGAGAATTTCTAAGCAGACCCTAGCCGGCCTTCCTGGCTTCATAGCTGATCACTTTTCACACACATCCCCCCATTCACACACACTTTCTGTTTCAAGGTTCTGACCCAGATGGTGCCGTGACTCCTATTCCTTTAACTATCACACATGACTGTGCTCTCTGTTCCTCTTTTTCTTACATAGCAGCCCATTCTTAAATGTCTGGGACATAGTAGAAAGTCAATTAATACATGTCTGTTCAATGAATAATTCACCGTTTGTGAGCTGTAATGACTGCTGCAGACACAGTAGGAGAAGCTGTTCACGGGAGTTCTTGTTTAGCAACTAGATGCGGGTGCCTGACAGACTGTTTTGCACAGAGCCAGGCAGTAACATCCCAAAGTAAGTGGGTATGCCTGTGATGAGGGGGAAAGCCCTTCCCCTCTCCCGGGAGTTCAGTGAACCCTGAATGAACGAGTATATGTACCATTGGAGAAACTATTTTCCTCCCTCAGTATCTCATATTTGAT
Source organism: Galagoides demidoff (assembly GCA_963574575.1). NCBI lineage: Eukaryota > Metazoa > Chordata > Mammalia > Primates > Galagidae > Galagoides > Galagoides demidoff. The sequence continues at coordinate 45,700 of CAUYQV010093275.1, read as the reverse complement.
GCTGTGGATAAAAGAAGAAATTTTCTTACTTGTAAATAAATGGCATTGTTGCTGCTATGAATATTCTATTGGTGACTTGAATGAGAGTTTTGGAATCCATTGTTAAAGGCATTTTTTGTGATACTTTACTAATTATAAAATTCTGCTCAACTGTACTCCAACTGTCAAAAATCTAATCAAATACTATGGTTCTGTAAATAAAATAGTATTTTTTGTTGTGTCATACAGGTTTAAATCAGTATTTCAACTAAGAGCAAAACCCAAAATTAACCTGATAAGGTCTCTCACATTATCTTCCCTCATGAAATCTTAGAGTCTTAGGTCTGGAGGGGCCTCCAAATGCTGTCCCTAGCTCTAGACCAAAGTTATTCTGGGTTGTAAGCATTCTAGGACATTGCTTCGAGGACACCAATGCATATATAAATCACCTAAGGATGGTGTGAAAGTGCAGCCTCTGGAGCCAGGCCCAAGTTCAGGTTTATTCTTAATGATCCTTAGGAAAGACCCTTTCCTGCCTCTTTTTCTTTAAGTCATTGGAATGCAAATGCATAAAAGCAGTGGGAAAGGATTGCCAGATAAAATATAGGACAACTACAGAAATCTAATTTCAGATAGATGAAAATAATGTTTCAGCATAGTGTCTCAAATATTACATGGAACATACTTATACTGAAAAATGTATTTTTTATCTGAAGTTCAAATTTAACTGGGCAGTCTATACTTTCATTTGCTAAATCTGGTAACTCTACATGAGCATTTAAAAAAGTGCATGGGTTTTGGGGTCAGGACACTGAGTCCTGACTTGTCATTTACTCATCTTGTAATCAGAAGCAGTCTTAGATGCCAGAGGCTACGCTTCCTCATGAATAAAAGCAGAGACAAGAGCATATGCCAGTGGGTTGTTGTAAAGATTAAAGATTTGACACTTGTAAAGTACTAGACCCATAGTGGGTGATCCATAATAAGGTCAATAGCAATGATACTGACAAGATTTGCCCATGCTATCAATTGAAAAAGAGCACAGCATTGATTAGGAAATCACATTTGTGATGTATTCACATGCCTCTGCATGAAAAACTATTGCTTGATTTTCATAGAAGCCTAAGAATGATCTTTACCAGTGGTTCTCACATTTTAGCATGCAACATAATCATTTGGATGACTTGTTTTCACACAGATTGCTGGAGGATTCAGTTGGTTCTAGGTGAGGCTAAGAATTTGCATTTCCAATGCACTCTCAGGTGATGCTTATTCTGCTGGTCTGGGAACCAAGACTTGAGAGCCTCTGATCTCAATCAGAAGTGTTCAGCTCAATTTATAACTGCCAAGAGGTAGAACCAAACAAACCAAGTGCCATCAACTCATGAAGGATTGATAAACTACAGTATATGTATACCATGGAATATCATTCAGCCATTAAAAGGATAGAACCTTTACATCTTTTGTATTTACTTGGATGGAATTGGAGAACATTCTTCTTAGTAAAGTATCACAAGAATGGAAAAGCAAGTATCCAATGTATTTAATAGTAATATAATGCCCACATGAATGAAAATCACCATTAAATTCAAATGGTGGAAGAGGGGAAGAGGGAAAGGGGAAAGCAGAGGAAGGAGGGGGATTGGTAAGTTCTCACCTAAGGTGCACAGTGTAAGAGTATACGGCACACCCCTGGGTGAAAGGCTCAACTACAACTTGAACTTTACCCAACATGAAAACAATGTAACCTAATCATTTGTTCCATAGCATTAACCACCCCCCCCAAAATGTTCAACATCACTAAATATTAGGGAAAAGCAAATCAAACCACAATAAAATATCATCTCACTTCAGGTAGAATAACTATTATAAAAAGATAAAAAAAATAACAAATTCTGTCAAGGATGCAGAAGAAAAGGTACTCTTACATACAATTGGTGGGAATGCAAATTAGTACAGCCGTATTGGGAAACAGCATAGAGACTCCTCATGAATCTAAATGCAGGACTACCATAAAAGCTAGCAATCCAACCGCTGGGTACATGTCCAAAGGAAAGGAAATCAGCATGCTGGAGGGATTTCTACACTCACATGTTTATTGCCACACTATTAACAAAAGGAAACACAAGGTGTGTGTGTGTGTGTGTGTGTGTGTGTATACACTGCATTTCTATATGTGTATATATATATATACACACACATTTGTATATGTATGTGTAAATACAGTAAATATTTATAAAATTTTTATATATAAAATAAAATATAAATAAAAACAGAATAAACTCCTGTCATTAGCAGAAACATGGATGATGAGAACATTATGTCAAGTGAAATAAGCCAAGCACAGACAGACAGATATCACATGAACTCACTCATACGCAAAAGCTAAAAATGATGATTGTGTAGAAGTGAAGAGTAAAGTAGAGGCTGGGAAGGGAATAGGGAGGAGGAGGATGGGGAGGAGCTGGTTAATGAACACAAAATTACAGTCTTTCAGGAGGAATACATTCTAGAGCTCTACAGCACTGTGCGGTGACTATAGTTAATTTTCTTTCAGCAATTTTTTTTTGGCAGTTTTTGGCCGGGGGCTGGGTTTGAACCCACCACCTCTGGCATATGGGGCTGGTGTCCTCCTCCTTTGAGCCACAGGCGCTGCTCTATTACATATTTTCAAATAGCTAGAAGAGAGGATCTTGAATGTTCCTCTCTTCCAAAAAAAAAAAAAAAATAGGCACTTGAGGTGATATATGTGCAAATTATCATGATTTGATAATTACACATTTTTCTATACATATGTCAAGATATCACTCCGTACCCCATAAATATATACAACTACTATGTGCCAGTTAAAAATTATCTTAAGACTCAAAAAAAGAAGTGTTCTGGCTTTTTCACGGTTCTCTCGCCTCGTGCGGTTATGTGCCACCTACTGGACAAAATTGAGAAGAACTCACAATAGAAACAAAACATTTAAAAAAACTGACTGAATTTGGAGGGTTCTGCTAAGATCTGGTACATCTTTGTGCTTTTTATGAGTTGGGAATAGACAAAGGTGTTTTATTGTGACATAAGAATAACATTTTGTTTGTAGCTTTTTTTTTAAGTAAATAGAACATGAAGAATATTCCATGTTCTGTTTACAGCTCACTGAATAAGGGCCATACTACTAAGTGCTGGCAATTACTTACTGATTTCTAGTCCCCTCGATTTCATGGCAGGAATGAACATATCCTGGTACAATAGGCACAAAAAGGCCTTTCTCCTCAGCCTCTGTTTGTTCATCTATATAATGAGAGGGGGTGAGATAATTGCAAAACACATTCTCTGATATTCCGTGGTTCTACTCAAGAGATATTTTGCTTAAGCTCAGCCTGAGGAAGGAGGAACAATTTCATGTAGAACGGAGGTAAGTTCTCTGACATCACACACTCCTTTCATTTTATAGAAACTAACTTCAGTGATTCTGGGGCTCCCAAGTACTTTTCAGTCCACATTATCTCTATCAGTAAAAATGACAGTGATACCAATTTCCCTTACAGAATTATTCTCAGGACTTAGTAGAAGTGGAAATACTTGTATTCATCTGCTAGGGCTTCCATAACAAACTGCATAGACTGGGTGTCTTAAATAACAGAAATTTAAATTTATTTTCTCAAGGCTTGAAGGGTAAGTTCAAGATGTCAGTGGACTAGTTTCTTCTGAATCTTCTCTCCTTGGCTTATCAACATCTGTCTTCTCTCTGTGTCCTTACATGATTTTTCCCTTGTGTGTGTGTGTCTGTGTCCAAAACTCTCCTTATGATGACACAAGCTGTATTAGATTATCTTCAAATATGGGCAGATTCCGAGGTACTAGGGGTTAGAACTCAATGTATGAATTTTGAAAAAGACACAATTCGGCTTATAACACTTATGTTTAAACACTATAAAAATACTATTTTAAAAGTCAATCTTATCCCCATGATCTTTGTTTCCCATATTTGTAAAATAAGGAATTTTTTGGAGGGAGCCCTGAGTAACTCCAACCTTATAATTCCACCATGCTCCTTTTTCTCTACTCTGTCAGAATCTATAGTTCCGTTTTTCTAGGAGCCACTGCAGGCCAGGTCCTAGGAGAGGGGACCACTTGCATTCAAGTAGTGTAGTGAAGAACCCCGTGTCAGGCGACTGAGGTTCATTTCAACTCAGCGATTTTCTTATTAAGAAAATTTTGCTACAATACTCAATTTTTCTGAGTCTCTGCTTCCTCCTGGGCAAAATGGGGCTGTAACACCCACTTAGAGCTGCTGTGACAGTAAAGAAGATAATATGCATAAAGTGCCCAGCACAGAGACTGCTGAGCAGGGGAAGCTCAGTAAATGGTGGTTGCACGTTGCACCTTCAGCCCTGGCTTGGCTGTCCTAAGGTGGAATGAGTCTTGCAGAAGCGCCTCCATGGCATCTGGCAGGCTATGGCACAGATTTCCTCACAGTGACTGCTGATACTTCCTGTGAGCCACAGTGCTGCTGCGGAAAGCAGAGAGCAACCCACCTTTCTTCCTGCTGTAGAGCCACAGGTCCCTTCAAAGAGCTGGAGAAGGAATGGTTATTCCAACAACTACCTGTCATTACGACCTCACGAATTTCTGATGCAATGCTGGGATTCTACCACCAGCCCCTCACTCAAGAGTAGACAGTTGTTATAGCATCCTCCAGGAAGGTAAGAAGCACCACATCCCGTCTGACAGCCACTCTAGAGAAGGCTGCTCTAGCGAGTGCACTAGGGAAGTTTTCCTATTGCCATTTCAACATCACCCCAAACACAGTTTACTCTCGTGCTTGCCAGGCAAGTCTCTTTTAGGAGAGGAAGGTGACATGTTCAGTTTAGCAAATGACAATTAAAATTTGAAAAATGAGTGAAAGCATTAATACTTTCAGTGCCCTATAACAACTGTATTGATTTTTGTACAAAAATTTTCAGTCTGATAGTCATATGTGTGTGTATACACACAGAGTCATGCACTGTGTGACAACATCTCAGTCAATGGCGGACCAGATGTGCTAAGGTGGGCCCATAAGATTATAAGGGAGCTGAAAATTGCTTATTGCCTAGTGACACCTTGCTGATCTGACCCTGTGTAGGTCTTAGGCTAATGTGTGTGTTGTGAAATACATAAATAAATTTAAAAATTGAAGAAGTTTAAAGAATAAGGAAATATTCTTATAATATTTAATGTGATATTAAAGAATAAAGAAAATAGTTTTGTATAGCTGTATAATGTGTTCATGTTTCATGCTAAATGTTATCACAAAAGGGTCAAAAAGTAAAAAAAAAATTTTAAAAAGTTACAAAGTAAAGAAGCCATATAGTAAGCTAAAGTTAATTTATTATTGAAGAAAGAAATCTAGCTTATAAAGTTAGTATAGCCTATGTGTATAGTGTTTTTAGAGTCTTCTAGTATGCACAGTGATGTCCCAGGCCTTCATACGCACTGGCCACCCCACGCAGCTTCCAGTCCTGCAATCTCCATTCCTGCTAAGTGTCCTATGCAGGTGCACTATTTTTTATTTTTTATGCCTCAATTTTTCTGTAACTTTCCTGTGTTCTAAATAGGTATATTTAGATACACAATACCTGCCATTGTGTCAGGCTTGCCGACAGTGTTTAGTACGGTAACATGAGGTGCAGGTTATAGTGTGGGAGCTCCCAGCAGGAGCTATAGCAACAGGCTATCTATACCACCTAGCCCAGGTGTGTGGGAGGCTGTGCCAACCTGGTCTGCGCACTCTACGATATTTGCACAGCAAGAAAATCACTTAACAACACATTTCTCAGAACATATCCCATCATTAAGTGACAGACGGCTGTATATTCACACATATGCTTTTATATATATCTTACAGAACAAAGATTGTAAATGAAACTGCTTCCTATTACGTTGTTGCTACTGTTCTTAGCCCAGAAGCATTTTCCATAGCTACCATTTTGACGGTTGAATTATATTGATTGAACAAAAATTTCCCCATTCCCTTATCTACGAGTACTGAAGTTGCTTTTAATTTTATAAATGATGGTACAATGTACCTTAATTTCCCTCCAGAAGTCATTTTCTTAACGATAAATTTCTAGAACCGAACATGAACGTGTCTATATGGATTAAACTTTAGCATTAAGCAACTTTCACTTTCTCGCCAAGTATTGTAATCTTTAAAGTTTTTGATTCTCTGTAAAAGATAGCTTCTCTTAACATTAACACCGTTAGTACTGAGGCAGAGGAGAGAGTGCCATCTGCTGCACTGAAAACATTCCTTCCTGCAATTTTCTGCTTATTCTCAGGGAGCATAACCTGCCAAGAGAAAGTCTGCTCACTGGCTGGGTATTAAATGGTGGTGAAAAGTGTTCATCAAGTGAAGTCACATTGCCAAGTTACCAGGCCCACGTGCAATCTGTACTTACAGCGCAGCAGATCATGTCCAGGCACTATTTCCTGTTTCCTTTGGGAAATACCAAATCCTGATTGGTTTATGAGAGCTTGTGGCTCAAGCTACTACAAATGGCGTGGTTCCTGTGCTCTGGTCAACACATCTCCCTCTTCCCAGCAGTGCAGATGCAGCCGGCCAGGCAGTTAGTCTTCCATTCAGCCTGGGCCTACTGTGCAATGATTTCCCCTCTTTTCCCAGTGGCTTTTACTTCCCGTTAGGTTTGTAGTTTTCTCTCAGTGCTCCCCCTCTCCTTCCCAGGAGTTTCCCAAGGTTTTCTAATCTCTGCATTCTCCCTATCACACTACCTCCCACGACTGCTCTTTCATTATTATTTGGGATATCTAGAAAGCCAGTTGAGACTATTTTCTATGTCACAAAGAGCTCTTCACAATTTGGGCCCAGCCTATTTAATCAGCCTTATCAATCATAACTACACATATTTCTTTGTTTTCTATACTCTAGGACAATATTGTGCAATTGAAATATAATTTTCTTGTAGTCACATTAAGATAGGAAATAAAACAAGCAAACAAACAAAATAGCCTAAAATAACAGGTTATCCAGAATATTATCATTTCCATGGGACACAACAAAAATTTCTAGTGCTCATAGACACAAATTTCTACCTCTAAGAGTCCTGAGCTACACGTAAGTTCCCCAAATATACTAATTTCAATCCTCACACTCTCCTTTTTCCACCTGAAATGAACTTTCTCTCGTCTGACAAACTCCTCACCTGTAAAAGCCTACCACAAATACTACCTTTCCCAGCAATCCTTCCTTGATTCTACAAATGTTATTAACCCCTCTCTCCTCTATTTTGCCACTCTGCTTCATATGAGCTTCAGGTAAAATGCCAGGGATTTATGGCTTTTTAGGCATACTTAGAAATGTTGGAGACTTAAAGGATAAAATTTATCAGCCTCTAATTATGAAAGAAAATCATGGTAAAATTAAATTAAAAATCACCTGGTGGTCTCAGAATGTAACATTATATAAACTTGATCACATGTACATAGAGGGAAATAAAACTCAGTGAAAATCAGCTGGGGTAGGGGGAGGAGGGGATGCAGAAACCTATCTAATATGTATATGAATACTATTTGGGGGATGGCCATACCTATAGCCTGGACTCAAGCATTGCAAAAGTGATCCATGCAACCTAGAACATGTGTACCCCCTTAATATTTTAAAATTAAGGAAAAACTTGATCAATTGTAACTTAATATTTATGTTTTAGTATATTTGAGAAATAATTGTAGTTTTAATTTCTTCACTTACAAAAATTCTCAAGCGTATGTCATGATTGCTAGATAATCGATCAAAAATCAAATGAGTTGGTCATACCAACATAACCTAAAAAAGAAAATGATAAAAAGATTTTCAAATATTTATAGTAAAAATACTTACTATGGGATGTGGGGGGTAAATTTTAATAGATTTTATATAATTATTTATTTTAATAGTTATTTGCCTGCTGTGCCTTTTAAAAAATATTTTCATCTTTGTGGAATTATACTTGATCTGTTTTATGATGACTAATTTAATTTTCTTCTGGGATGTGTTCCAATGTTGGAGACGTACAGTGACTTACCACCAGGATAATTATTGTTATTGTGTTTACTGAGGGCATGTATCAGCGGTTGGTTTCTTTAGTTGACTGCCTGTAATGTGTAATGTTGGGTCCTTATTTTCTGTTGTGGTCTAGATTAATTTTCATAGATTTATTACTTACTTTTGAATTTCCTTCTTTATAGATACTACTTTAATGAACAAGAGAGTTATTTTTTAGGAAGGTTGTAGCTGTTTTACATTTCCTGTCTTTTAGGACTTACCAACCGAACAGTTACCCCTCTATTATCCAGAGAGGTAATATACCAGGTTTAACAATTAAGTTTACAAACTTGTTACTGTGTGCTTACCTTGGCAGCACTGGACAAACAACTTGGTAAAGTTTCATCACCTTGGTGTATCAGTATCTCGCAGCTGTGTTTATGTCAACCTATAACAGTATCTTCCTGTGTGGTATTCATTATTGTTGTTATGTGTTTTTGTATGCCATCACAAGAATGTCAGAGCTTAAATTAGAGCAATCAACAAATATTTGTAAATATCTTGTTAAACTTCGCAAGAGTGGAAGTGAAATCAGGGAGATCTTAGTCCAAGTTTATGGGGATAATGCCATGAAAAAAATGGTAGTATACAAATGGATCAAATTTTTTTTCTGAGGGAAGAGAAAGTGTCACTGATGAACAGAGGTCAGGGTGGTTAGTAATGAGCAGAACTGATGAAAACATTGCAAAAATAACTTTAATTACACATCAAAATTGTCAACTGAGTGTGAGAAGTATAGCGGACCAAGCAAATATTGATAGAGAAACAGGAAATTTTTAACTGATAATCCTGGCAAGAAAAAGATGTGCAAAAATGGTCCAGAAGAAGCTCACTGATGGACAAGAGCAAAGAAGAGTCAAAGTTTGCCAAGAACTTTTGGAGAGGCAAGATTATGCTTTGGGCCATATTATCATTGGGACTGAACATGGGTGTATCAATATGACCCTGAAACAAAGCATCGAAGTGTACAATGGAAGTCAACTGATTCTCTATGACCCAATTTTTTTAATCCAAATCAAGAGTGAAAATAATGTTGCTCCTTTTTTTTTTTTTTTGATATCAGAGGGTTGTTCATTATGAACTTGAAAAGCACTGAAAAGTATTCATGAAAAATTTAGAGGAAAACAACCTAAACTTTTCACCAACCACTCATGGCTCTTGCACAAGGATGATTCTCCAGCTCACAGGTCACTGTCTGTGAGTTAGTTTTTAACCAGTAAACAAATGGCTGTATTGGAGCATCCTCTCTACTCACATGATCTAGCCCCTGATGATGTTTTTCTTTCCCTGAAGATAGAGGAAATATTGAAAGGAAAACAGTTTGATGACATTCAGGACATCAAGGGTAATGTGATGACAGCCCATGGCCATTCCAGAAATAGAGTTCCAGAATTGCTTTGAAGGGTAGACTAGGTGCTGGTATCAGTGCATAGCTTCCCAAGGGCAGTACTTCAAAGTTGACCACAGTGATATTTGGCATTGAGATATGTAGCACTTTTTGTAGAATGAATTCATGAATTTAACTGTTAGACCTCATATTGTAGTGAAATAGCTCAGGACTTAAAAATCAGTAGTAGATTCAAATTCTACCTATTCACCTACTAGCTAGATGTCCAGCCCTTTAAAAATGGGAATGATGATAACTGGTCTTTTTTTTTTTATGTGCTATTCCTTCTTCCTGGAGTATCTTTCCTCTTCAGTCCTACTTCAAAAAATCATATTACTCCTCCAAAACCCAGTTTATTGGTTAAGACCTACAAGAAGTCGCCTCAGACCTTCCCAGATAGAGTCAATCTTTCTTTTCTCAGTATCTCACACACATTGCTACTCTTTATGATGTAATTCATTTATTTTCATGTCAGTCACAAGGCTTTCATAAGAACCAAATGAGATGCTATTCAAAAAAATACATTGTGAACCATAAAGTTCCTATACAAGTTTTTTTTTTTTTCAATGTATTATGGGGTAAAAAGATTCTTGGTTACATGGGTCACTTTCATAATGCTTAAGTCATGGTTACAAGTGCACCTATCACCCAGATAATGTTCATTATCCTGTTACGTAGGTTTTCCCACAACCTTTTTTCCCTTTTCCCCTTGGCTTAATTTTTCATTACATGTTACTTCCCTCTATGCACATGTGTGCTCATTGGTTAGTTCCAATTTAATAGCGAGTATATATGGTGTTTATTTTCCAGGTTTTAGATACTTCACTTAGGGTAACAGTCTTCAGTTCCTTATAAATTGTTGAAAAGGCATTAATTCACCCTTCCTTGTGGCTGAGTAGCATTCCCTGATATATATACACCACATGTTGTTAATCAACACACAAATTTATGAGCACTTTGGTTGATTCCACCTCTTTGTGACTATTATATTGTGCTATAATAAATATTTAAGTACATATGTATTTTTGGCAAAATGACTTCTACCTTGGGTAAATGCCTAGTAGAGGGATTTTAGATCAAATCACAGTTCTAGTTTAGTTCTTTGAGATGTCACCATACTGTTTTCCATAGAGATTGTACTAATTTGTAGTTTGGCTAACAATGTAGAAGCATTCCTTTCTCTCTGCATCCACACAAACACCTGTTATTTTTGGACTTTTTAATAAAAACCATTCTAACAGGAGTTAGGTGTTATCTCATTGTGGTTTTAATTTACATTTCCCTTATGATAGTGACATTTTTCCATATGTTTATTGATCATTAGTCTATCTTCTTTTGAAAGACATGTATCAAAATACCACATATATCTCTGCAAAAATGTATACTTTTTAGGCACCATTAAAAGCAAGTTTTAAAAAAATCAGCTTAGAATTTCCACTAGATTACATTAAAATGCTTTATCCATGTAATCTTAACAGAGTTCACAAAAATGTACTTAGTAAAATTATTTTATATATATTAAAATTTGTGTATTTTATAATTGCCAAGGTGTGGAAACAATCTAAATGCCCATCAAATCAGGTAGGGATTAACAAATTCTGGTATGCATATACCACATACCATTCAGCCATAAAAGAGATGGACATCTTTTGTATTAACCTGGATAGAGTTGAAACAAATTTTTCTTAGTAAAGTATCACAAGAATGGAAGAGTCAGAATCCAATGTACTCAGTACTAATATGAAGCCAGTAGATGATACAATATATGTCACATAGGAGAAAAACTCAATTCAATTCAAGTTGTAGGGGAGGAGGAATTGGGGAGGAGGAATCAGGTAGGAGAGGAGGAGGATTGGTGTGCTCCCACTTAATGGGCACAATGCTAAGGTATATGGCATACCTTCTGGGTGTGGGATACAACTACAAGAGGGACTCTACCTAAGAAGTGGAAATATTGTAACCTAGTTGTTTGTACCATCACATTAACCTGAAATAAAGAAAGGAAAAAAAATTGTGTGTTGTTAGTATTTAGCTACCTACTCAAATATTTAATTTTTTCGAAGAAATACAAAAATTCGTAGAAGTTAAGAATTCTGAGAAATTGTAGTGAAAAATGCTAATGAGACATTAGAGAAGCCTCAGGAAGCTTGGAGAATGAAATGGATCTCCATGACAAAAGAAGCCAGAGAAGGAAGAAGAAAGGGGATTTGTGAAAATGAGAAGAGTGGAGTCTGAAGGCTCATCAGAGAAAAGGTCCAGATATAAATACTTAACTAGATGTAAACAATGAGAACCATTGTAACATATAATTCCTACCCTGCAGACTGCGTCTCATTGTTCTGTGTCTCAAAGTTACGCATCAAATAAACATATGAAATGTGGTTGTGGTGGGACATTTCACTGAGATAGCTCAGTTATGAGGGCTATTGTCATTGCATACAGGAGTAGCAAAAAATGATATATATATGTACATGGACGAGTAGATATAGGACAGCACTGAGATGAATTACTGTCTGTATTTGATAACAAAGCATGTGACTTTCTTGAGTATAGCAATTTTACCCATTAAGTATCATAGCTAAGATACTTTTTACCATGAAGTGTAAATTGGTGTGAACTAATAACAAAAGCTTTATATTTTCAAAACTATTTGATAGTCCTATCTTCATTTGATCTTTACGTCTTCCCCATAAGGTAGAAAGAAAGGTATTGTCTCAATTTACAGATAGTAAGAGATTGAGTGACTTAAAGACACTGGAATAATTTAAAATTTTGGTTTAGAACACCCTTGGGTTCTCCTGTGTCTGAAATCTCAGCCACATTCTCAGCATCAGCTCTGACTGATTTTACGATGCAATTGCCTTCTTGCTTTTTTTAAACCAGCTCCTGAAGGCATGGATAGATCATAGCCTTTTCTCTAGAACAACCCCGTTAGGAAGTTGGCTTCTTTCAGCAGCAAACTAATCCTTTCACAGAAATACCAAGCAGTATCTAACTCTTCCCCTTTCCTCAATATCCTGCCTCAGAGCTTATCAGGACCAATTTATTTCTATTATTCCTCTCTGGTCTGATTTCTTTAAACCTCCCCAACTATTGTTTTCTCTATAGATCTTTTGTGCTATAACTTTTAGTCTTCCAATTCATTCTGTACTTGGCCAAATTAGTCTTTGTGAAATTCACTTTGTAGTTGTCATAGAACTCTTCAGTGACTCAGTTTGGGTAGTATTGAAGGAAGGTCTCAGTTCTGATCAGTGCTTTCTTTGGGTTATAGAAAGCTGGGAAATAGTAGGCCTTGGTTGACCAAGAGAAATTAGGATCATGAACTGATTTACTTCTCCCCCTTAGTCTCTCCAGGTCCAAGTAAGCCCCCGTCCCAGGTGCTGGTCTCCTTATATCCCTGAGGCCTTTAAAGAGGCGTCAACCCACATTTATCACCTTCAGAAACTTTTGTTGGAATTACTGTTATCTCTTGTTTTGCCATTAATCATCAACTGTTTCCCATGTACCTAACTGGATTCCTCCAACCAGATCATAAACTCCTAAGGGCAGGGGATCATGTATTACATTTTTGAGTATCCACCTCCAGATACAAAGATGACATTCATATCTATTAGAAGATTTCTTTTAATCTTTTGTGTACACACTAATTTTCACACTTAAGAAGTCATGTATTTGCAGGTACCCACTGGTAACTACAAGTTCTAATGATAAAAATCAAGTTTTCAGAGAGAGGAATGTACTCTACAGAAGTACAGCTAACCTTTCTAGTGGAATGTGTCATCTAATAATTCTCCTTACAGATAGCAAGTCCTAAGCTGATTGCTATGTTGGTAATGATTCTGTTACTTAGTGCTCAGGGAGAAATGTACACATGTGAAAGGGACACTGTAGACAAGATGCAGTGACAGAGTATGGACAGCAATACACGCAGTGTGATTACCGCAAACCTGGTGAGCAAAAGGTTCATTGATTTTTTTAATCCTTAAGTAGGACTTTAGGCCTATAAAATATTTACCATTGCTTATCAGGCTCAGATTTCCTTGAACAAATACAGATGACTGCTCTTTCCTGATGCTTTTCATCAATGATTACCAGACTGGCATTGTTCTTTTATTCTTTCTTGGGTATAGATGGAAAGCTTGAACTGTGATTATTTTTGTTTCAGTCCTTTAGAATAAGCAAGAAATACATAGGGACCTAGACCAAATTAAGGGTTTTAATGGAAGAGGATGTATGTGAAAATAAAATAATTTAACTATTCAAAGTTTACTCAGTTTGCTATTCAGGGACAATTCATTTATCTATCTGAGTGAGGTTTTCTGGATTAAATGTCCAGTTCAATAGCAATCTTTAAATTTTACAGATGTGAAGCAAGTAATATTTTTAACTTTCAACATTGGGCACTTCCCTTGATTTTTTAGGCCAACAAAAGCATAGGGTAAAACTTCACTGGTTGCCACCATAGGGATTTAATTTTAGAAATGATTTCCTTAATCAAGTCTCTATTAGGTATAAAGGATAGATTTGAAAATAATAAAATAGTTCACATAGCACTTTTAAGTTATTACAGAAAATGTTTTATGCAAAACATTTCTATGTTATACAAAACAAAGAAAAAAGGAAAATACTGTAAAAATTCAATTAATGATATCCTCATTTTATTGTGCATTATTTTAAAATTACTTAAAACTTAGTAATTATTACTAAGTTATCACTATTATTACTTAGTGCATTATTTTAAGATTACTTAGTGCATTATTTTAAGATTACTCAGAGTATCCATATGTCAGAGAAGTCCCTTTGCTTATGGATTATAAAAGTGTGCACAATGTATGGTGTACAGCACACGCCTTGGGAGAAGGGTTCAACTGCAATTTGAACTTGACCTAAGAATTGCAAACCATGTAACCTAATCATTTGTACTCCCATATTAATCTGAAATAAAAAATATAATTTTTTTTATAAAGAAGGGTGACTTATAACACTTTCTTCTGATAACATTCACTAAACAATAGAGGACTTAAATTATTAACAAGACATTGCAAAGATTGAAGTCTGGTGTTAACGACTTATTGTCACTGCCTCATTTCAGAAGAAAACTTCTACAAATCTATCAGTAGTATATGAGATAAAAGTTATTAGGAGAGTGGAGCCAACCCTAACTATACATTTTCATTTTCAGCATGCACATACAATTCAGACACACACTCATCTAGGATATGCTCTTCCACACAATCATTCAACTTGCTCACCTGCTGCCTTTTTAATGATGAGGTTAATAACAAATTCTTTTCTCCATTGTGCTGGGAGAACTTCAATAAAAAGGCCTTTTCATATGATCAGGGCAGGTCCTCACTTTAAGCTAACATAGTCAGATAATTTAAAAGAAATAACCTTGGTTTGGAGACCTATGGAACTGAATTTTCATGGTGATTTCTAGAAAAATACATTTGTTTCCTTAACTTCTCCATACAGCTTTAGATATTGGCTGAATATTCAAGATGAATCAGAGGGCAGTAATTTTAAAGAGTGAGAAAGCAAGTTGCTCAGATAAACCTATTCTGAAGTGCATTTGTCATGCTCTGATATTTCCACTAGAATAGGTAATCATTTCCTTAATAATGTGGATTTATTTTGGTTCTAGTACCTACCTGTTCCTGATATCAAATGATGGGATACCCAGGGAAGATCTTAGAATAACAATTCACCTTTTTTTGTTAAATGAACTTTTACCTGATAAAAGAGTAGATAAAAGACTAATGGATTAACTTACAAGTTGGAGGCGTAAATATGTAACAAATTTCATTGTCTTAAATTTTTCTTATGCTTTTTACTTTTTTACATAGACATAGGGCAAAAAAATACTTTTGTGAACTTTACTAAATGCTCACATGTCATTTCTTGTTTTGATACGACAACTGAGTCCTATTTCCCTGTTGGGAAGTAGGGTAAGTTAGACCAATACTCCAGTAGAAATATCTTATGATATAATAACATTACTTCTTTAAAAATTATCTTACTGATTGTTTTCTAAAAGTAACTTACCTGACTGCCTCTGTGTGCTGTTCAAAGGTAAAGCTCATTTTTTCCAGGTAATGGGGAGGCTTCTGCGCTGAGCACTTTCTGGTTTATTCATGAAAATATCTTAAGCAGAAGAACAGGAAGCAGTGAGAAAAACAAACATAGGAACCCAGGAGAAAAGAAGTGCCCTGGAGACCTGTGCTAATGGCAACAGCGGGGAGGGAGGGCTCCTCCCCTGCACTTTCCCTCATTCCCAACCCATGTTAGCATGAGGAACTCACAGGCATGCTTTTTAGATATTCAGATGGTGTTTTAGCCCAGAAGTGTGTAGCTCAAAAATCTGCTGAAATGAGTGTCCCCCTGCATAAATAAAGCCTGGCATATACTTGCATACCAATATGCATTGTAGTGCACTAAAATAATATAGTTGGTCAACATCTCTGAAATACATAGAGTCAGATCAGAGGCTTAAAAATGTAACCTGCTGGCAATTTTCATAACTGTTCAAAATGATTTAGTTTGGTTTTTTGATTAAAAAATTAATCATTACAGGTACATTATAGCTGGATATCTTATGTAGGGCACATGTGATATGTTACAAAATATTTACACACTATTCATGTGTTGTCCACCTCTTTGTAAAATTTCATCATGAATATTTTGTACATAAAAGTCTGTTTACCTATAATTTCCCATTTTCCCCTATGTGTGGTGACTTCTGGGGCAATGTTTGGGATACCTTTTATATTGCCAAGAGAATGAGAAGCGAAGTCACAGACTGGGAGAAAATATTTGCAAAAGACATAGCTGATAAGAGGACTGTTATCCAAACTGTACAAAGAATTCTTTAAACTTAGTGATAAGAGAAAAAAAAACCCCACAATTAAAAATTGAGCCAAAGACCTTAGCAGATACCTCTCTAAAAAAGATACACAGATGACACATAAGTATATGGAAAGTTGTTCCGCATCATATATCATCAGGAAAATGCAAATTAATACAACAATGGCAACAATACAACAATTAATACTACTCCTACTGGATAGAATGTACAAATCTAGAAGGCTGACACCACCAAATGCCAGCAAGGATGTGGAGCAACAGGAGCACTCGTTCCCTGCAGGTGGAGATGCAGAATGGCATGTAGTCACTTTGGGGGGGCAGTTTGACAATTTCTAACAAAGTTATACATTGTGATCCTTGGAATTTTCCCCAAGGAATGGAAAACTCCCCCAGAGATGTTTACAGCAGCTTTATTCATAAATGCTGATAGTTAGAAGCAACCAAGACGTCCTTCAGTATTGGGTGATTGAGAAACTATGCTACATTCGAACAAGAAAACAGAATGTGCTCTCAAGCCGTGACAAGACGTGGGGGAAGCTTAAACACATGTGGGTAATAGAAGCCAACTCACAAGGACGGCATACTATATAATCCCAATACGACATTTTGAAAAAGGCAAACTGTGGAGGCCAAACTGCGGGGTGGGATGACTAGGCAGAGCGCAAAGGGATGTTAGGGTGTTGAAACCACCTGTATGACGCTTTGATGGTGGATACGTGGCATTATAACTGTGTCCAAAACCAAAATTGAGCCCTAATGTAAACTGTGAATGTGAGGTGATAATGACTTCTTGCTATGTAAGGATCTTTTTTTTCTTTATGGCTCAATAAAATGTCTCAGGTTCACCTGGTACTTACCTGTTCATGATTTGAAGTCAGTCATTTTTTTTTTTTTAAAGAGACATTGTTCTTTTAAGAGAGATTAGAAGTTTGAAAGGAAGAGCTGAATGCTAGGTGTCTTCCTTCCTGTGATGATGTCATTGCTTCTGACAGGCCACTTCAGTGGACAGAGATAGGAAATATATTATTAAAACTCAGGAGCTCACATTGATATTTCTAATTCAAATTTAATATATGGAGTTTTTAATAACTTCTTAGAATTTCCCATTTGTATCTCTTTTCTTTTACATGGAAAATCTTATTTTATAATAAAAATATATTTATTTAAAATGCTTTACTCTATAATATCCACAAGTAGCTTCAAAATACATTAATAATACCAATATATTATTATTAAAATATCGGTATAGATTTTTTAAATTTCTCTGCTACTTAAAATTCTTTTATTTTTTGGTCTGTAGAAGGTATTCTATAACGGATGGACATTTAGGGCACTTTGAAATTATTTGAAATAATACTTTGTGTAGTTATATTATAAATTTGATATATTGATTTATTTGTTTCTCATTGAGATTAATGTTAGGATTTGTTATTGTTCCTTTTTTTGCTTAATTTTTACTTTAGAATATGTAAAAAATACTTGATTAAACTCAAAAATAAATAGGAAGGTATGCTACAAAAAATACGCTCCTATCTGTTCCATCCCATTTCTATATCCATTTTTAGGTAACAGATGTCATTAGTTTCTGCTTTATTTTTCTAGCAGATGTAGTGTAGTAGGCAAATGTATGTGTAGATGGACATACAGATTAATTCTTTTTCTTTTGCTTTTTTTTTTTTTTTGTAGTTTTAGACAGGGGCTGGGTTTGAACCTACCACCTCCAGCATATGGGGCCAGTGCCCTACTCCTTTGAGCCATAGGTGCTGCCCCAGATTAATTCTTATTTCACATTTTTTCTTATGCAAAATTTCATGTACTGTATAAAGTAGAGACATTAAATTTTGTGTAAAAATAAATCAATATTTTTTCTAAAATTTAATATTTTCTATAAATCATTATATACTAATGCACAGATTTTTTCTTGTTCTTTTTTCATGGTTCTATTATTGTACCACTGTTTATTCAATATATCAGTTGTTAATATTCCTCATTAACTAGAATAAATGGAATTTTGTTTTTACAAATGGGACCTTATGTATATGTTATACGTTTGTGGAGTCATAGTCTATCTTCGAAATATAAGAAGTTCTATTTCTCTATAACCTTACCAACAAAGGGCTTTTACATATTTTTAGATTTCTGCCAATCTGATAGGTAACTAATGACATTTTGATGTTGTTGTAATTTGAATTTCTTTCATTGTAGATGTTATTAATCCCATCTTTAGTGGCTGTTTGTCTTTTTTGTTTATTTTCTGCTAATAGTTTATTAATGATGTCTTTTGACTCTGGGTATTTAATTTTTTTTAAGTTTGAAAAAAAATTTATATTTCCAAAATAGTAGTGAAGGAGCTACAGAGAGTTGCTGTACAGCCTTCACTCAGCTTCCCAATTTTATCTTATCAGCGTGTATTTACTGCAACGAAGAACTTAATATTGGTACGAAGCTGCTAACTGAACTACGGACTTTATTCAGATTTCGCCAGTTTCTCACTAATGTCGTCTGTCTATTCCGAGATCTAGTCCAGGACACCACACTGTGTTTAGCTGTCACGTCTCCTTGGTCTCTGCCAATCCATAATTGTTCCTCAGTTTTTCCCTTGGTTTCCATGACCTTGCCATTTTTGAAGACTAGTAGTCAGGTATTTTGTAAAATGTCTCTTGATTTGGATTTATCTTATGTTTTCTCTGAGATGATAGATTTGGGGGAAAATTCCAGAGCTTAAGTCCCCCTCAATTACATATTGGAGGTACATGCTATCAACATGATTCCTAATAGGTAACACTAACTTTCATCAACTTGACTGAGGTGGTTTCTGCTGGTTTCTAAACTATGAAATTGTATGACCTCTCCCAATTTCCATATTCTATGTGTTAAAAGCAAGCACCTGAGTTCATGTCATACTGGAGGGAAGGAATTTTATACTCTTAGAGGGAAAACATCTAAGAATGGTGAATGTATATTAAAATCACCACAATAGTTTAAAAATATTTTTGTGGATGTACTTTGCAGACATGAAAATATCCTTCTTTTTCTTAAATTCTTATCCATTTTTAACATGTGACACTGGCTTTTGCTTGCAGCAATTATCATGTGGCGTTCTAATGGTGATTCTCCATCTTTCCCATTTCTTCTACATTTATTATTAGGTGTTCTTCTATAAGGAAGATTTGTCTCTTAAATCTCATTTAGTTATTTATTCAATCACTTATTAATATAAGTATGGACTTACCAGATTTTTATTTTATTTACAATCTAATATCATTTTTATTGATTTTGTTGCTTAAATTGTTTCAGGCAATTAGGAGTTCTTTCAGACTGGGTCTTGTATTATTGTTATCATTATCATTACTTTTTATTATCTACCATACAAAATATTAATATTACAAAAGAGTTCAGGCTCATCTTATATTTTGCCTGCCATGTTCTGTGGAGACAGACATATTAAAAACTTTACTATTTTAAAATATTTGTATGTTTACAGAATATTGCAAAGGTAGTGTAGGGTAATATCTTATATAATCATAGTACAAATATTAAATCAAAGGAAATCCTTCCTCCATCTTTCCTTATCTTTTGGGAACTTGATTGACACCTGTTCCCAGTCAGGCACTTCATTGAATTACACTCAATTGGGTTTATATAATGGTTTCTCCTGTTAGACTGAGGCTACGTGTTTTGGGGAAGAATAACATGTTAGTGATGAAACACATATTTAAAAAAATTCTTTAAGCCCTAGTTTTTTTTAATCTATAAAAATAAATAATATAAATCCCTTCCCTGTAGGTCTTCTGTGATAGTTAAACGAAGCAGTAAAATACAGGTCCTAGCACAGGATTTCACAAATAGAAAACCTTTGCTAGATGTTAAGCATACAATCATCATCATCTGTGTAATTTTTTTTTTTTTTTGAGACACAGTCTCAACTGTCACCCTTGGTAGAGTGCTGTAGTGTCACAGCTCACAGCAAGCTCCAACTCTTGGGCTTAAGTGATTCTCTTGCTTCAGCCTCCCAAGTAGCTGGGACTACAGGTACTCACCACAATGCCTGGTTATTTGTTGTTGTTGTTGTTGTTGTTGCAGTTTTCATTGTTGTTTTAGCTCGCCCAGGCTGGGTTTGAACCGCCAGCCTTGGTGTATGTGGCTGGCTCCCTACCCAGTGAGCTACAGGCACCACCCATCTGTGTAACTATTAATGTCATGACGGTCCTCACTTTCACTATCATTGTTTCAAGGCACAGATATTGAATACCCAGCAGGTTGGTCTTCTGAATTTAGATCTCACACACTGTCCTCCTCAAATCCATCCCTACACACATTATAGAGATTCATTAAAAAAAAAAAAACCCACATATTTAAACTATTTGTGCTATCTAATTTCTTAAAATTTTTCTCCCATATTAAGTGACCATCCATGACCTATACTGTCAAGTTTAAGCTTCTTACATGGGACACTAGTGGTTTCTATGACCTGGATTCTGGCTACTTCTTCAGGCTAATCTTCAACTAGTACTTTGAGAAACTGCTTGTAGGTCCTCGCATAACACTCATTTAACTCTTGAAGAGTCTCATTTCGCCCTTCAGATGACATAAGTATTAAGAGACTGTTGCTTGCCTAAAGTCAGCTAGTTAACAGGAATCTTGGATTTAAATCCATATATTCAATATTTGAAATTCTGTTCATTATATGATTGTTGTCATTAGAATGCTGGGATGAGGGGAAAAGTATGAGTTAGAAAAGAGAGTTCCTCACTTGGCCAAGTGTCCTAGTGATAAGAAATAGTGTTTTCAAAACACAGAATCCAGGATCCACTGAGCTCCTATGAATCTTCACTAGGCTTAAAGGCACCAAGGTGACTTAGGTATATTCTTTCCATGAAAAAGGGTTAAGTAACCACTGAAATGAATATTAACAAAACATTTGAATTATGTTGTCTAAAAATACAAGAACAATGTCCTTGGAAAGGACAAAATTGTAGCCTTAGGAGAACTATTTGGAACTCTTTATAGAAAGGAGAAAATATTTTAAGTCTAGGAAAATAGGTTATGATTTGTTAATCTTATCTCCTAATCTTACTTTTCATGAAGTTGCTTTGAATAACTTTTGGCTATTTCAAAATATGTGCCTTAGAAGACTATAATTTACTACCTTTGAAGTTATTCAAAAGACTTGCTACCAGATTTCAGAGACAATTCAAAAATAGGAGTTTCGGAAATTATTTGAGTGTTGGAAGCTTTGTGTAGTTTTTTAAAGGAAAGAGCCAGGGCTTATTCGTATGGATCTGACACAGGTTTCTAAAGAACTTTTCCTGGTTTTTAAACATGTTTAAAATAGTCACACAATTTTGTGTTAAAAAGTGTGTTACTATTGCTTAATTCATAATTTAAAATGTGTCCCCCTCCAAAATAACATAAAATAAAATGTGTCCCCATAAAATAAATTAACTATATAATGTTGGATAGTCAATTAAGAGGAAGCAAAAAAAATGGCATTAGAATTAAGGGATAGGAAACGTGTTTAAAAATAATAGTTTAGGTTTTTGTATTCCCTCTATATAAATAGTTTAATGTATGTAAGGTATGATTTATAGACTCCCAGGACTAGGGGTGGGGTCTGTTTCTTCTAGTCCAACTGCCCATTTTTTTAGTAAATAGCCTTTTATGCTATCCTTGCTAAGAGATGAGACAGAATGTGATGAGATGAATCCAGTGATGAAAATGTCATCATTTCTTGAGCATCCCATTTGATCTTAATACACTGTTGATTCTTTTTTGGAGATGGAATCTTCCTTTTTCTTTCTTCTACCCATTGTCCTCCACTAAACTCCCTAAGACTCCACCAACCACATCTCTCCCTTTGCCACACTCCACCTTCACAGGCCTGATGATTGCCAAAATCCTCATCCCTCTTCTCTGATCATTTCCATTCCTTTGATTGTTCTACACAGTATGATTTCAAGTCACCTCAGCCTGTGGGATGTGATCCCTTTAAAGATAATCTTCATTTGTCTATATTCCTCTTAAATGTGTATATCTATAAGCATTTTGAAATTCAAAAATGTTCCTTAGATATTTCTCAGTCAATGTTTGCTATACTTCAGTCTCCAAAACTGTGGCTTATGAACAAATGAGAGATTTTTGGGGTTGTGTTTGTGAATCTCCATTATTATGATATGATATATATCATATTAATATGATAATAATTTACATATATAAGTAGTAATATGATATTATTTACATATGTTACAGTAAAAGGATAAGGATAATATTTTTATTATTTTTGATGTCGGTCATTATTGGACTATTAGCCCTCTGAGGTAAGGGGACTTTTTTTTTTATCATTATCTACCTTCCATGGCTAGTATGGTGCCTGTCTGATGCACAGCTAGTATTCTAAAACTATCCATTAATTGAACAGTTGGATGGATAGAAATCTGTACCATGATTTGAATTGTAATTCAATAATAAATTATTTTCCCAAGTTTCAGGAGGATTCTGAAATGCACTGGTTGATGATAGTATGATAAATTTCATAATCTATGTGTTCTAAGAGCTGTAAAGTCCTCCTTGCATAACTTTTTAGAAAGGAAAAAATTTCACATATAAGGAGGATGGGCCCTGAAGGGTGAGGTGATTTTGACCTGTGGAATAATCATGTTACTGATGCCTATTTTCCTTTGCAAATTCTTTTATTGATGTCTCACTTTGGAGTGAGGCGAAATGTTAAAGTGATGCTTTAGTGGGGTTTGAGATGACCTTGATAATATGCTCTCAATATTTTAATCAACATTGTGCATGAAGAGAATTGTTAGAGGCTGATCATGTACAAATACCATGGATCTGGAATATACTGTGAGTACCTTGGAATCTCAATCCCAACTGGTCACAGGAGGTTAGAATACTACATAATGCTGCAATTTTCTTCTTCTTATCTAATGCACTGAAAAGGTGCAAAGACAAACCACGAATAACACAGTTAGACTTAAAAGTAAACACTTATGCCAGATCAGAAGCTATGAAGATGTCTAAACGAAGAGAAGACAGGACGCTACAGCAGTCGGCTGCATTTTCAGCAGTAAGCTTTGAAGGTTATTGCAGAAATCACAGTGTACCTCTGACAGAAATGGCACACAATCAAATAATTGAGAGACAGATTAAAAAAAAATCCCAGAAAGGTTTTGCTAATTAGGTTGTGTTAATTGAATAAGGGAGTGACAATCCCGTTTTCCCATGAATGTATGAGGTTCTATGTTCTTTATCAGGTGTCATTTTTGTAAAAACATGATTAAAAACTAATACATCTCAAAGGGTAGCAGCAGAGTAAAGAGGTGATTTTAGATTTTATCATTTGAAGAAGGACTAAGGAAATGGAAAAACTATTTCGTAACTTGTAGTATATGCTTCACAACCGCTGACTTTTCTTATTTGCTTTTAATACACATGTGGATTCCCCTCCCTCCAAGGATACTTACTTTTTAGATCTGGAATGAGCAGAGTATATGCATTTTAAACAAGGTCTTACAAATGGTTCAATGATTGTGTACAAGTATAAAGCCATCGGAGTTCTTATTCACTGAGTCCCTAGGGAAGCCAGTTGATCAGTTTCCACCTGGGGTCCTAAACCATTTTTAAGAGTAACAGCTGCCTCGCTGTAGGGCCAGGGAAGCTCTCTTTGGGAACTGTGTTAGCTGAGTGGGCTAAGCTGGACCCGCTAACACAGAAGCAACTTGTTTCTTTTTCTCTGTGTTCTACAACCAGATGCTGAGAATGAATTTTCTTATTTTCTTTTTACTTCCTTCCTCAGCACTCATCTTGAGCCAGGGTAGCCCAGGTGCTGGGGATGAAACGGGTCTGGTTAGGACCAGGGTGGGACTAGACTTGCCGTTGTATATGCTTCACCATTCAGCAAGGATGCCATGTAGTTCTTTAGTTGAACTCTCTCTCATCATTGTGTAGTGACATCAGTTTTGCAAAACATTTTTAACGCATTTGGGAGAAGTTAAGTCGCTGTCTGTCCTACCATTTTGGCCATGTATTTGAGAGGTAACATAATTTTCTGCTCTGGAAATGTTGACAAGGCTTCCTATATATTGCAAAGTAGTCAGTCCCCCAAGCCCATGGCATCTTCACGCCCCACTCAGTCACTGCTACACTCTATTCTCCAAATGTGTGGCTCATGAACAAACGAGAGATTTGGGGGGTTGTTTGTGATTCTCCAACCTTGAAAATGAGGAAAGGTAAAGTAAGCTCAGCTGTATTTGGAGTTTTCCTCCCAAATATTTTTGATGTTTCTGTCTTTGAGAAAGGGGTGGTAGAAGTCACGCAATGTGAGTATTTACGCTTAAAATTTTACCCTAGGTCAAAGGTAGGTCAAAGGTAATTTTACTCTAGTGTCTGAGACCTGGCTAGAAGAGTGTTTTATTTGCTTGGATACCACTGGGGCTTGTCTTCCTAAGTAAATTATAGCAGTTGGGCTCATAGTTACATAACAGTCCCGAGAGGAAGGGACCAGAAGGATCAGGTGTGCTGCTTCTCCCAGAGGAACGGGTGGGCGAAACTTTGGGTGAGGACCGAGTTGTGCTGAGGGCGTGGGATGGACATTGTGTTTTTTCAGAGGAAGCTCTGAGGTCTAAATATCCCCTGCCACTTCCCGTGGAAGAACAGGATATACCTAAAAGAAAAGCCCAGAGGGGACATGACAGAACAGATAACCTGTGGATCAAAGTATCTTTCATGTCCCCTCTGTCATTGGTCCCATCCACCCTACATGGATGAAGCTGGAAAATGTCCTCCTTAGCAAGGTGTATCAAGAATGGAAGAAAAAGTATCCAATGTCCTCAACACTATTATGAAACTAATTGTTAGCTATCTTAAGAAAGCTACAATCCAAATGGAGCCCTAGACTACGGGGAAAGGGGAGGGGGAGGGGAGGGGGGGAGGATGGGTGAAGAGAATGATATTGTGGGGATCATGCCTATAATTTATCCTATTAGGGTGCATGTGAATTTGTCTAAAGGTTGAATATAAATGTCTTAACACACACACACACACACAAAGAAAACAATGAGAAGCTATTATAGCCAAGAGGAGCCCAGGGAGACATGATGACTAATGTAACGTGGTGTCCTGAGTGAGTCCTGGAACAGAAGGGGTACATTAGGTAAAAACTAGGGAGATCGGAGGGAGGTAATGACTTTAGTTGATAATAATGTATCAGCATTGGCTCATTAATTGTGGCAAATGAACCATAGTAATGTTTGAAATTCTAATAATAAGGAAAACTGGGTGTAGACACATGGAAATTCTCTATACTATCTTCTTAATTTTTCTCTAAGTCTAAAACTGTTATAAAATTTAAAAATTATGTACAAGTGAATCTTTCTAAAAGCAGAGTATAAGTGTCTTAACTCATTAACTAAGAAAATGACATGAAGGTTCTGTTAACCAGTTTGATGAGAGTATTTCAAAATGTATATGAAAAAAGCAGACTGTACCCCATGATTGCATTAATGTACACAGTTATGATATAAGAAATAATAAAGGAAATTTGAATGGAAAAAATTTAGAAATTATTAAAATTTGTTACTGATAAATTACCCCATAAAAATGTGCCAATCTACTACTTATGAGAGTTTGTTTCTCTGTACCCTTGACAAACGTGAACGTTATCAATCCTTTCAGCATTTGTAAATTTGAAAGGTGACAAATGGTACCTCATTATTTAAATTTGCATTTTAAAATTACTAGTGAGGTTTAATATTCTTTTTCTTATTGATCGGCTATTTATATTTCTTTTTCCATCCCTGTATGCTGCTTTCCTCTGCTCACTTTTCAATCTAGTTGGTTCTTTTCCCTGTGTACAACTTTAGTTACGTTTAAAACGTTAATATTTCCTTTCATAGGTTTGCAAATATTTTTTTCCACATGGTTTTCTTTTGACATCATTTGTTTGGTATTTATATATTTATTTACTTGTTTTTTGAGACAGAGTCTGACACTGTCCCCCTAGGGAGAGTGCTGCGGCTCACAGCAACCTCACGCTCCTGGGTTCAGGTGATCCTCTTGCCTCAGCTTCCCAAGTAGCTGGGATTACATACGTCCACCAGAACACCAAGCTAGTTTTTCTATTTTTAATAGAGACTGGATCTCGCTCTTGCTCAGGCTGGTCTAGAACTCCTGAGCTCCAGCAATCCACTGGTCTCTGCCTCCCAGAGTGCTAGGATTATAGGCGTGAGTCACTATGTCCATCTGACATTCTTTTTTCCTTCCTTTCTTTATTTTTATGGAAATTTAAATGCTTTATGTTATCAAAACTCTATTTACAGGTTCATAATTTAATCACACTTCTCTTTATTCTCAAATTAAGTCCCTAGTGACGTAATTACTGTCAATGAGTTCTTTCAAACTGGTCTGTAATTATTTTAGGTGTGTATGATAGGATGTCTCAGGTGAGTTCACAATCCACTGTCACCTCAACTTCTTTCTGTGCTTTCGTCTTGCTTTTCTTCTCTGGCTATGCCACTTGCTTACTGAAAGCCACATCGAGACAGACACTTATGTCCACTCTGGAGACACCAGTGCCCATTGGTGGGAGGAGCATTGTCCTTACATGGTCTCAGGTTTCAGCCCCCAAGAAGTCAGAGTAGATTGGGTCAGTGTAGGAGGACAAATGTCTTTCTTTTTGAAGCACTTCCTTCGTGTGGTTCTTGTGTACCTCTGGCGAGTCACTGATTGTTCTTAGTATCCTTTGCTGGTTTCTCCCAACTTCCTGATGAGTAAATGCTAGATTTATCTTTGGAAAGTCAGTCCTTAACCGCCTCTTTTCTCTAGCAGCGTTCATTTCTTTGGTGAGCTTAGTTAATTTTATTACTACAGCTAATGCTCCCCAGGGTATGATTCCACCCTGGACCTCTCTCTTCTCTAGACTCATATATCTGAGCGCCCACTCAGCATCACCACTTGTTTATCTAGTAGACAACTCACAATCAGCACATCCAAAATTGAGCTCCTTATCTTCACTGCCAGTCTTCAATAGCACCTCAATAACGGGTATGTCCACATTCCAGGTGTTCAGTCCAAAAATGTTGAATACTATCCATAGAGAATCTGTCTGGGAGATCAGCTAGCTCTCACACCAAAGTACATCTGTAAGCCAAATGTTCTCCAATATTCCTACTGATATGAGCCACTGTCCCCTTTCTTCTGGATTCTATTCAAGTCTCCGAACTGGTCCTCCCACCTCCCACTTACGACTTTGTGTCCTATAATCTGGTCTCTATGTGCCATGTATCTTTCAGAGATACTATTTCAAAACAAGTCAGAATATTTTACTTCTCTATACAACATATTCATATGGCTCTCTGTATTATTTATTAAAACCCCAAAGCTTTACTTACAGTTTGCCTTCTAGCCCTAAATTATTCCACACTCCTGCCGTTTCTCTGTCCTCAGCTCAGGTACTCCCCTACTTCAAGGTGTTTGGCATTCTGTGAATGCACTAAGCATGTGTCCTCCTTGGGGCCCCAGCCCTGGCTCTTCTCTCAGCTAACCACCTGGCTCACTCTCACTTCCTTCAGGCCCCTGCACTATTTCCCACATAAGTCTTCTGCAAACACCCTGTGTAAACCAGAAACTCCACCAGCAGGCTGCTTTACTTCTCACCACCGCACCTGTTGCCAGCTGATATACTGCAGTTATTTATGTATTTATTGTCTTGCTTCCCTACTAGCATATAAACTCCATGTAGAACATAGATTTTATTATGTGCATGGCTATATCCCTAGCAAAAGAACCATGCCTGGTATTTAATATACACTCAACAAATATTTGTTGAGTAAGTAAATAAATCCCACGATGTGCCTGGCAAGCAAACCTGCTGCAGATACCAAACTCTAGATCTGATTTCATCTCTTCCTTCTCAGCTGTGGCCATATTCATGTTCTTTGGTGCCTCTATGGCCATTACACTGTAGGTATTCAAGGCTTTCTTGGTGAATATAATTACAGTAGAACCTCTATAGTTGACCACCTCCCTACCTTGACCATGTCCTTAGGTTGACCTAATTTTCATAGACTGGACATGTGCCACATGTACTCAATGGACCGCATGCCTAGTTCCTTATGTGAGGTGGTCCTTATGTCCACCTCTGTATGTTGACCAGTTTGTTACTGTCTCTTGGGTGGTCAACTTACAGAGATTCTGCTGTAAATTCCAAAGGCCTTTGCAAACTCGAGAGGAGCCAGAAAGAGCATAATAGAGATGCTGGGAGCAGGTTTGGAGACCTGACGCTGGGGAGAATAAAGAGAAGCACAAAGACAGGATAGCTAAGGAGCAGCTTTGCCCAAGGCCTCATGTCAAGGTGTGCTGTGGTCTCTATGTTTGTGTCCCCACCAAATTCAGATGTTGATGCTCATCACCAATGTGATGGTTTTAGGAGGTAGGGCCTCAGGGAGGGCATTAGGTCACAAGCCCTGACTGGGATTCGTGCCTCATAAAAGAAGCCCCAGAAATCGGCCTCATCTCTTCCCCCACGTGAGCACACAGCTAGCAGGTGCCATCTATAAACCAGGAAGCAGGCTCTCATCAGACACACATCTGCTGAGACCCTGATCTTGGACTGCCTGGCCTCCAGAATGATGAGAAATAAATTTACACTGTTTATAAACTACGCTGTTTATGGTATTTTATTATAGCAGCCCTAATAAGTGAAGGCAGATGCAGAGATAGAAATGATTCAGCTGGTTTGGGTGTGTTTTCCCTACAGTGTGATCTCAGTTTCATTCTATTCGTTTCCTGTTTCCAGCTAAAGGTAGCAAATCATGTGGTGGAAAGAGTCCTGGGCTTGGGAATCAGAAAGGCCTGGCTCGGAATCCTGGCTCTGATACTCAGAGCTGAATGAACTTGGATCACGACAACGGGCATGTCATTTTTCTCTTCTGTCAAAGGCAGCTGACAATGACTGTCTCTGTAGGTTTGGAGTATCAAGTGAGAGAAAGTAAGAGAAAACCTTAATATCCTATGCCCAGCACAGAGCAGGTACTCAGTAAGTGTAAACTAACCCTGTCCTGAGAGACTGTTTCTATGTGACTTTATACCCTTCCGGCTTTATTTATGTCTAGCATCAGCAGGTGGAATTTGTCTCATCCCTTTGTCTTTCTCTCAGACTCTTTTCCAGCTCCTTCCTTCTCTGGGTGTCTTTTTGTCTGATTCTCTGGACCCACATGGAATCCTTGCTAGCGTTCATCTGATTTCTCTCCTTATTCACAAGACAGGAAATGCTGACTCTGAGGACAGAAGCAGGAGCAAAAGAGAAGATGGTTAGATATTTTTATCTGGAGAAGTGGAGGAATAAACACACACACACACACACACACACACGGGGCCTGCGG
The DNA here is from genome assembly GCA_963574575.1 of Galagoides demidoff. Taxonomy (NCBI): domain Eukaryota; kingdom Metazoa; phylum Chordata; class Mammalia; order Primates; family Galagidae; genus Galagoides; species Galagoides demidoff. The sequence goes on along the minus strand of CAUYQV010093275.1, from coordinate 16,008 downwards.
GGATGGAAGGGAGTGAAAATGGAAGGAAGTGATGTCAGTATCTCTCACTACAAAAGTAGAGCCCAGAAAGCCCCCCAGTCCATCTCTCACAGTGGGGAATCAGCCGGCTCCTCAGTTAGGGGGTAGCACGGCAGGGGACGGCTCAGGATGGCATGAGCTGTGGGGGTGCTCAGAGCTTCCCGGATGAGAATGTACTGGGCATCCTCGGGCGCTCTGCTTTCTGACCCACAGGAGTGATTAAAAAGTCTCCAGAATTAGGACTGAATTTGAATTAGGAGAACAGACACCGTCTCCAGGACCAGCGAGCCTTATCCCAGGGGCGACACACTTGAGAGCATTAGAGAAAGTGGAAGCCGCCTCCAGATGTGTCTGTCTGGGCTGCTACTGTAATTTTCTTGGGCTCCCCTCTGAGTTCCAATTCACTGCAGGGTAATTGTCACCTTGATTAAGACAAAGTTTTCTTCCCAGTGTTCTCAAAAAGTACACCCTTTGGGGCTGTAACAATCTGTGTTTGAATTCCATCTCTGCAGGTTCGTACTGGTTTGCTCTAAGCAAGTTAGGGAACCTCTCTGTGACTCAGTTTCTGACTGATACATTGGGAGCAATATTGCCTGTTTCACAAAATTGAAAATATTAACCCCGAGAGCGTATGTGTAACACCAATCTGCGTTTGTCAATCATTCCTCGTGTACGTAGAGTATTTCCACATTACAAAGCCTCTTTCTCTTTTCCAGTTCTCGGGAGAATTCCTGACATATAGGAAATAAATGTTAACCAAAGGGAATGTGATTTTCATTGCTGTCACTGACACCACCCCACCCCACCTAATCCTTCCTCCAAATCCTGCCCCTCACCAAGATCTCTCCCCACTGCCTTTTCTCTTCACAAAGGCAATATGGCTGCCCTAGGGCGACTCTGCTCAGCTGATATTCCAAGAACTGGTCTCTTGGAATACTCTTACATTCCTCACCTCTGCTTCCCAATCAAGGAGGCCCAAATAGTATCTCCTTGTAAATAGAGACAGCGGAGTATGTGAGTAATGATAATTCTCTGTTTTCAGCCTTTCCTACTACAAGCCATTCTCCAGAGAGCCATAAAATTGTTTCTCTTAAAATTTGTAAGGACCTCACTCCTCTGCTGCAATGTCCCCGTGGCCGCCTGTCTCTTGAAAATTCAATGTAAAGGGCTTTACAATCCCCACTCTTGGTTCTGGCTTCTGTTTTCCAGGGTATAGTTTTCTTCCCTGGGCTGAGAAGCTGCTATGGGTGACGTGTAATTCCTTCACTCTTTAGGCAACCAGGTCAACAGAATCATCTCCCTAAATTACCTCACTTTTATCTTAAAAACTTTGACTGGCTTATCTTTATTTATTAGGGAACACTGCAGAAAAGGGTTTAATTCGTGAGCTCTGTAGTCAGACAGGATCCTGGCTTCGCCTCTGGGATCTGTGTGACCTTAGCACGCTAAATCTCACTTGCCCCACTTTATGCATCAAATGTGGGCGATAGTAGCACCTTGTGCAAAACCCCCAGTACGTGCCTACCACCTGCTAAGTAACAGTACTTGCCTACCACCTGCTAAGTAACAAATAAATGGCAACTATTTTTGCCGAATTACATGGCAGATCCTAGATCCTTTTATAGTGTCACACAGGACCCATTTTAATATCACTTAAACCTATCTTGCTTTTAGACTCATCTTGTATATTTGTCCTAACGTACAGTGCTTGCCAGCTGTAATAACTTGTCCTCATTCCCTAAGGAATGCATCTTTGTCACGATCACCTTGCTTAGAACTGGCCTTCACCTCTATTTCCACTTGGAAGGTTTTATTCAACCTTGAAGACCCATATCAAAAAATTGGGTTGAGACAGTAGGTCGAGTTCACCTGCTTTCTATACCTTCTTCAAAAAAATCCCTTTGAATGGTGGAGAAGTTATTGTTAAAAAAAAAAAAAACCAAAACCAAACCAACAAACATGAATGTCAGAAGAGGTTATCAGCTGGACTGTCATTCTGATGTATATGTTGAATTTAGGAAGCACTCAGAAGATCTTTATCTCTGGCTGTCTGGAAAACTTTTTGAAAAACTTTTGAATAAAAAAAAAAAAAACGTTGGACGCCAGAGACAAAATGGAACAAACATTCTTTCAAATGCATAGCTGAGCTTCTGAGAAAGAAAGAGGTATCTTCTGGGATCTAAAACAGAGGGGCGGCTGAAATTAAAGTTATAAGCGGCCACCCATGCAGAGACCATCCTGGGAGAAGTCCCTATGCTTCCTGACCAGGAGGTTGGAGGGGTTTTTATGCTGCCAGGGAAGAAAACAAGTCCTTTGGTCTTTTAAAAATGGAAATTGGAACTGAGACGCTGCATAACCTAGACATCTCAAGGGGCTACACTGTAGGTAAAATAATGTACTAGAAAAAGATATCTCTACCAACAAAGGAGTCTAAAAGGAAAAGTGTCTGTCTCGGCCTGGGCCGTGGGAGGAAAAATGTCTTCCCGGCATATTTGTGACCACAGCTGACCATGATGAGGGATTGGGGTTCCGAGAAACCCCCATCGCCTTAGGGCCGCCCAATTAACAGTGTAAGAAAGTCCCCTTTGGAGGGAAAGACCCTGACTACATGCTTCATGGGGTTTTCTAAGCTGCAGATGTGCTCAACGACATATGGTAAGTTCAAAAAGCAAAGTACAAAGATAAGAAATCAAGCCAGAGAACAAGATTCAGCAGGAAGAACAAACGCCAGAATGAGGCCCTCCATAACCTTGGCTGATAGAGTGATTGAATTCAGAATATAGGTAGGTTAAAAGAATTAAAAGCAGAAGTGAAAATTGTGGGAAGTGGACAGGCTGAATTCTTTACGGACTTCCCAACGCAGGGTAAAGTGCCCAGTTAGGAGAATGTCTGAGTGACGATCCCTGCGCGGGGAAATCAGCAGGCAGGCAGCGGAGGCCACCAACTAGGAGCTTAGATTAGAGAAGCTGAGACGTCTGTCTGAGGAGGTGAGACGTCCTCTCCCGCTCCTCTCCTGCTTGCACCGTTATCTGGCTGTTTTAGATGTTCCATTACCCCATGTCCCTCTTGACCCTTTACCCAACCTTCCTGGGGGCTAGAATCGCCCCTCTCTCATTTTCAACCTTGACTGCTAACTGCTGACTGCTGTGCATTCTTGCACATATACTCTGTTGTGTACCCAATAAAAGGATTTCTAGGAAGCAGGACAAGTGGCTGCATTGTTTTCTGACCGCCTGGCACCTGCAACAGTGTATGTCCTTATAGGGGTCCAGGCTTCATGCGCTAAGTTTTGCGTCAGTCTTGTGATTTCCCCAGTACCATGTCCCTTGCTGATCACTGTCCTAGGTTGGGGTCCACTCGACGTCCAACGGAAGACATAAGAAATAAACAATAAGTAATAAGAAATACAAAGGAAGAACTCAACAAACAGAAAACAAGCTACTTTATTTTAATAATGGACCAAAGAGCTTAACAAACAACTTCACTAGCGATACACCCACACACATATGTATACACACACACACAATCACCCATATATGTGTGTGCAAATATACATGTACACGTGGCAAATAAATAAGAAAAGAAGTTCCTCAACATATGTCAGTAGGAAAATGAAAATTCGAACAAGGAAATACCACCGTCTAGGTGTTTTGTGGGTTTTGTGGTATTACAGAATGGCCAAAATCCAGAACGTTGATAACACCAAAGAGAAATTTATAACAAACATCTAATCAGATTTCTACGGAAGAAACTGAGAGAATGGGGATGTAGCAATTGTTGAATATACAAGGAGTAAAGACTTTCTACAGTCCGCGGAAGAATCATACCTTTAGTTTTAGGAAGCACAAAAAATACGAATGGGATTTTGGTATTTTGGAAACTTGGTACTTTTTTGGTACTTGTTATAACTTTGTTGTAATAAATGAAGAACACAAAAATAGAATTTGCTGTGACAGGTGAAAAGAAAGAGAAAAACACCTTTGACTTAAAATTTATAACATTATTTTTCAGAAAAATGAAAGGGAGTGTAGTCCTGGCTAAATAAATATCTAGAATACATATGTCAGGAAAAAGAAACTTGTAACCAGAGGAAGGACTTGGAGAGGAGAAGGAATAGTCAGATAAATGTTGCATAGATTTTGGTAAGTTTTATTTATGTAAAACAATGACGACTATAGTGACTAAGTTAAAGGGTACTCAGAACAAGTTGGAAATGAAAACGTATTGGATAACAATCAAAATAACATGAGTATCTGATAGTGAAATTTGTATACATTTCTTGTAAGTTTATGAAGGAAATTAAAAATTTAATTGAATCTTCCAGATCTGCACAAAACAAATAGAAATTTAGTGTTAAATTTCCTTGATAAACATATAAGAAAAGTATACAAATTTCACTGTTCTATACTCACATAATTTTTATTGTTACCCAGCATATTTTTATTTCCAACTTACATAAAAATGAAAAAGAAAACTATTTGATCAGTTAAAAATAAGAAAGAAAAATAGCATAAAATAGGTAAAGTGGAAAGCAAAAAAGTAGAAAAATTCAAATCTATGGATATACAGTCTTTGTACACATATATACAATCTCTCTCTCTATTAATGTTTATAATCTTATATAATATAATCGAATACAAATGTATATACATATAAACTTTTAAAACTCAGTGTTACTGATTGAATTGTATCCATTTGTAAATTCACATGCAGAAATCCTAATCCCAAATACCTCAGGATGCAACCTTATTGGAAATAGGGTCATTGTAGATGTCATTAGTTAAGATGAGGTCATACTCAAGAAGCTGGGGCCCTAGTCCAACATGATGAGTGCCCTTAGACAAAGGATAAAGGTAGACACAGAGACACGTGCATAGGGAGAATACCATAAAAAGATGAAGGCAGAGGGCGGTGCCTATGGCTCATTAGGTAGGGTGCCAGCTCCATATACTGAGGGTGGCGGGTTCAAACCCGGCCCCAGCCAAACTGCAACAACAACAAGATAGCCGGGTGATGTGGCGGGTGCCCGTAGTCCCAGCTACTTGGGACGCTGAGGCAGCAGAATTCCCTAGGCCCAGGAGTTGGAGGTTGCTGTGAGCTGTGTGATGCCATAGCACTCTACCAAGCACGATAGAGTGAGACTCTGTCTCTACAAAAAAAAAAGAAGATGAAGGCAGAGATTGGGCTGATGCTAGCCATAAACAAAGGCCAAGATTGCCAGTAAATGATCAGAAGCTGGAGAAGAAGCACGTAACAGATTCTTCCTCCCAGACCTTTGAAGGAACCAGTGTTTCCGACACCTTTGTCTCAGACTTTCAGCCTCCGAGACAGCGAGAAGGTAAATTTCTGCATGTAAACCATCCAATCTGGGGCACTTTGTTATGGTGGAAAATGAACATCTTCAGCTGCGTGTGCTTTACAAGGGACAGATGTATGAGATAAGCACAAGCAAATGTTGAAAGTAAAGTAAGAGTCATAAAGATTTATCAGGTAAATTCTGGGAAAAATAAACCTGGTGTATTAGAGTAAAACCAGAATAAAAAACATTAACCTCCAACCCAAAGCTTTGTGCTGATAAAATGCATCATTATATGATGATAAAAAATAGGCTTCGCCAGGACCCTCTGACGAGTCTGAATCGGCGTGCATATTACTCAGCTGTGTGTACTTTACCTACAGACACACGCAGACACAATTTGTAATCAAAAAACGAACAGAGTTACAAAAGTAAATTGACAAATTCAAAATTATTGTGGATAACAATAAGATATTTCTGAGTATTTAATAGAAAAAGCAAACAAAATATCTAAGAACGTAAGAGAATAGGACAATACAATTGGCAGATGATTTGAGCAACATGTATGATTAGCAAGCTTGTTCTGAGAGTCCTGCTAGAACCCTGACTCTACCTCAAAAAATATACATTCTTTTCAAGAATAAAATAAATATTTCTGAAAATGAATGACTAACAGGTCATAAAGCTAATTTAAGCAAGTTTCCAAAAATTATTATCACATGTATTATATCTCTCAACACAATATAATTTGAATCAGAACATTTTAAAGAATATAAACATTTCAAAAAAAAAAAGAATATAAACATTTTAGGTGGCGCCTGTGGCTCAAAAGGGTAGGGCACCAGCGCCATATGCAGGTTCAAATCCAGCTGAGGGTTCAAACCCAGCCCCGGCCAAAAAAAAAAAAAAAAAGAAAAGAAAAAGAATATAAACATTTCAAGAAAGAACAGGAATAGAATGGTGTAAATATTACGTATCGCATTTTATAGGATACAGCTAACAGCTCAGTTATAACAAAACCAATTGTGCTAAAAATTGGAAAATTGATTAGATAAATATTCACTTACATATCTAGATTAAAATAAGCTAGAATAAAACCAAAGGTAATTGAAAAGGGGGGAATAACAAAGATAAGAACACACAACAATAAAATGTAAAAAAACTCTTAAAACAGAAAACCAAAGAAAGTTGGTTTTTTTTTTTTTTGAAAAAACTAATAAAATAGATAAACTGGCATGATTTGTCAGGAGAAAAGAGATAACGGCTAAGTGAATAACATGAGGATTGAGGGTAGAAGAGGAACACATGTACAGATGGAGGAGAATTTAAAAGATAAGTTAAAAAAATAAAAGATAAGTGAAATAATATTATTTTTGAAAAGGTATGGGATCAGATTTGAAAACCTGTATTAAGTGGACAGTCTCTTAAATACAAGTGAAAAATAACTGAATAAAACTAAAGAGAAAAAAGGCAGAATAAACCAGCATTGTTAGAAAAAGTAAATGCAAGTTCAAAGTACGCTACTACAAATAAATTCATAGACAAATTCTATCCAAACAATCAAAGACACAGAAAAATTTCAATATTACAGCGACTTTCATGGAAAAAATCAGAGTATTAAGGCAAGACAATCGGTCCTACTTTATGAGAATGGTGTGACCTTTATACCAATTCCAGATAATGATTCTATGAAAAGAAAATTACAGGGCTATCACTTTTATGACATAGGAGCTAAAAATTACCAAAATAGCTCAGTGAATCAAATACTGTGCACACTCTGTCTTTCTCTTCATATACCAGTAAATATGACAAAGTTGGTTATACCCCACAGATATAATGGTTTAAATTTAAATAATCGAATATTGCAATTTATCCTATTAAGAGATTATAGAGAAAAATTGTGTGATTGTCTCACTACGGAATTAAAAAAAAAACATTTGATAAAGTGTAACACCCATTAGGGACAACGTTCTTAGCATTTAAATTAGAAGGGAGCATACTTAATTTCATGATGTATATCTATCAGAGACTTGCAGAAAATAGCCTAGATAATGGACAAAGCCTTAGAATCCCCTCCTTATCTAATCAGAAAAATGGCAAGCTGCCTGCTAGCCCTGCATCTACTGGAGCTCTGCCAGTGCTCATCAGGGTTCTATCTCACAACATGCACCTGTAGATTCCCTAGAACTGTGCAGAACATAGGCACAGCTTACGGGTCTATGGCAGGTATTACATAGATGTCTTATCAGTAAAAGTAAGGAAGAAACCAAAGGTGCATGTGTTAAAATCTATCTTGATCCTGCCCATAGTGCTCTGATTGCCTATTTAGAAGATTCAAGAGAATCTATAAACACATCATTAAAATTAATAAGAGCATTTGCCAATGTGTCTGGAAATAAGATAATCATACAAAATACATGCGCAATTCTATATATCAGCAATGAATAGTAACTTAGATAATGGTTATTTATAAGGCTGAAAAGTCATTTGGTACACGGGGGTAAAAAACTTCGAGAAAGATATATCAGACATTTATGATCAACATTTTAAAGCGTTGTTATGGAGGACATACAATGAAGGAAAAAGGGTCTATGTGCATTGACAGAATGAAATTGCAAAACTGCAATGCGTCTTCAAATATCTTTAAATGTTTAGAATAATTCTTGTTAAAAATCACAACAGTGTCACTTCTGGACCTTAACGAACTGATTCTAAAATTTATTGGAAAAATGAAAGGGCTCAAAATAGCCAGCTTCTTTTTGAATGGAAAAGCATAGTTAGAGGACGCGCCCTAGCAGATATCAAGAGAAATTCCTATTAAGTACATTTTATGTAACCAAGTGTGGTATAGGAAAAGGATCAGACAAAACAATGGAACAGAATAAAGAACCAATGAGAAATACATGAATAGAGTCTGGGTGCAGAGGCTGATGTCTGTAATTCCAGCACTTTGGGAGGCTGAGGTGGGGGGTGGGGGGGAGATCACTTGAGGCCAGGATTTAAAGACCAGCCTGAGAAACATAGGGAGACTCCATCTCTGCAAAAAATAGAAAAGTCAGCTGGGTGTGGGAGTGTGCGCTTGTAGTCCCAACTGCTTGGGTGGCTGAGGCAGGAGGATCGTTTGAGCTGAGGCACTTGAAGTTGCAGTGAGCTATGAGGATGCTACGGTACCTGCTGCCAGCAAAAGAATAAGCCCCTGTCTCAAAAACACAAGAAAACAAAACAAAACATAAATAGAAACATTTCTTTTCTTTTATCTTGGTAAAAACCATATAACATAAAATTTACCGCCTTGCCATTTAAAAATACACATTTTAGCAATGTAAAGTATATCCACATTATTGTGAAATCAATCTCCAGAACTCTTTTTCAGCTTGCAAATCTAACACTGTTACCCATTAAACGCTACTTCCCATTCTTGCCTTTCCCCCGTCCCTGGAAGCCACCATTCTGCTTCCCGTTGAATAGAAACTTTTAAAACGAAATGAAGTAAGAGGCATTGCAGACGAATGGGGGAAAGAATAGTCTATTGAATGAAAAAGGTGTGGGGATAGTTGATGAAGTATTGGGGAAAAATGGATTCCTAACTCACAGATTTCATACGTTATATCTAGAAGAGTTCTTAGCATGAGTGTCAGCACTAAAGAAATAAACACAGCAGCGCCCCAGGTAAATCGGTAAGAACGTGTACGAGTTTCTTCCACACATAGAGAAGGTTTTAGTGTGGAAAGAGGTGCAGTTAAAACCTCTAGCAAAGTAATCAGAAGTGTGAGTTGAACTTGGGGAACTAGAATAACCTGTCCCAGGTTCCAAGAAACAAGATACTACACTCAAGATAAAGCACAAAAACTTTGGAAATACATCCTTCTTCTCAATTGTAATTACTAATAACAGGCTCTTGTGATGTCTAGGTAATTGGATTTGGATTTACAACAAGTAAACAGAGATATGCATTTGGTCTAATAAAGTGTGTTCCAGCCTCTGATACTGCTCAGTCTAGCTTTTAATTATAAATAGGATCAGCCAAGAATCATCCAATATTTGGAAGAAACACCCACTTTGCAAGAAGCATCAGACTGAACATTCAGAAAAGTTGTAAGCCCCTACAAATACATTTAACTCGTCATATAGGAAAAGTACTCCAGAATAAATATCCTCTGGGAGATTAAAAAAGCTGGCTAATACGAACCAAACCCATATTTCTGGAACTGAGAAGTAGGATAATTGGAAAAAATATATTAATGAATAAATAGGAGAAAGAAAATAGTTGAAAAGACAGTTAATGAGCTGAAAGATTGAACAAAGTAATTAGCCTGGTAATGCAGTGTCATAAGACAAAGAGATTAACAATATAGGGGTTAAAAAGTGTAAAGATTAGATGGAAACATTCCCACCTGCTAACATTTCCAGAGGAAACACTCGTATGTAAGGGGCGGGGGTAAGGTAGACCCCCAAATATATTTATGTCCTAATCCCCAAATTCATGAGTATTTTATGTTACACAATATGGTAGGCTGAATAACGGTCTCTGAAATATGTTCACATTATATGAAGTCCAACAATTAAGTTCATGAAGCCATCATAGAAAAATTGCTACATCCTCTCTTGGTGAGTTTCACCATGGTCACCTTTGAACTACTCCCGTTAGGAAGCTATGCACCCAAGGCCAGCACCTTGTCAACCCTTTGAGAAGTCTTCAAAGCAAGTTGAGAACTGTTTTTCTGGAGTGGCCATCAGAGATGTTGTTGTATTACCCTTGATGTCCTGAATGTCATCAAAATGTCTTCCTTTTGATATTTCTTCAATCTTCAGGTACAGAAAAAAAGTCCTTGGGCACCAGATCAGGTGAGCAGGGGGTTGCAATACAGTTATGTATGCTATCTTTCAGACTAGTTTATTTTGAGAAGAACAAAGAGCTCATTTAAAATATTTCTGAGTCAGACACAAGTACGTCTCCCATCAAAAAGAGAGAACAAAGAACGTAGGTCTTTGTGAGCTTATGCATGTGACCAAATTCGAGTAAGAATAAACAATGGAACCCTGTGAGGGTTGGTGAGGAATAGGAACTAAATGGTGTATGGATGAGAGACAGAGATGGGAGAGAGAATTTTTAAGGTTTTGGGAAAAGAATGAAACAAAACGTGTGCAACTTGCAAGAGGAAAATACAAATGGAAGGAAAGAAGGGAGAAAAGAAAGGAGGTCGAGAGGAAGGAAGAGGATGTTTGTCCACTCCTGCAGATGGTCAACACGGACACACTACTGCCATGGAGGACACTCAGGAGAGGACGCTAGCGTTAGCTGGGGGCTGAGAAGAGGAGGGACTCCCGTTGGGGACTAAGAGGGAAAAAGTTGGCAGGTACCAGGGGTATCTGTACACAGTAGGAATTTCTGAGTTACAATATTCCTTGCACACTGAAATATTTTTTGTGATGCCAAGCAAGAAATCTGCAGTAGACGGATGTGGTGTAGTGTCCGCAGCTCAAGGATGTCTGGACAGGCATCTCCAGAGTCCCCTCGCTTTCAGTGACTGTGTGTTGTCTCACAGCTTCAAGATGGAAACTTTGTGTCCAATATCCATGGAGGAAGAAGAAAGACAGACAAAGCCTCTAAAATCTATATGTGTTCAAGTTTGTCCCTTTTAAATGTGTCTCTGGAGACTTTCCACAACTTGGGTTTGGGCACTTCTGGCTGTACAGTAACCAAGGAGGTGCGAAGTCCACATAGGATTGTGTCAGTTCACCAACAACCTACCACTGCTTAGGTTCTAGATCTAATAGATGGGTGCGGTCATGCGCCTGGTCTTTCTGGACTGGAATACATTCTTCCTTCAACGCCTCTCTGTTTTCCATTGCCTTAAAATAAACTTAACCTCCTAAATATGACATCTAAGTCTTTTGTGATCTGAATTCCATTTTCTTCTTGGGCCTCATCTTCTGTTACCCTCTGATTGGCGTATTGAACTTGTTTTCTGAGTAATTTATTATTCCTTCTGTATGCTGGCTGCTGCACCCCCCCGTGCCTTCTCACATGCTATTCCCTCTGCCTGAAATACCTATTACTCCACTGTCTAAGTTATGGTTATCCTTCCCGACCCCTCTTTCAGGAAGCCCTCCCTGATCCCCACGCAGAATGCGTTAGGGACTCACCCTCTATTTCCTGCACCACACTGTATTTCCATCCGAGCGGTAACCACCTTGTCTTGTAATCGTCTGCTCAATTGCTCCATCTCTCTTACTAAATTGGGAGTTTAGGTGGCAGAGATTGTACTGCTTATCTCTGAAATCCTAGTCCTTGAGACTGTAGCTGCTAAATTAATGTTTATTGAGTGAATAAAGGAAAAAGGAAGGGGAAGAATGTACTAGCTCTATAATTTTACCAAGCGTAAACCTCAAAACACTTGGAGAAGGGACTGCATCTCCCACTGGATAAAGCGACATCTGGCTAGCATCTGCAAGTACCCCTCTGTCGAGAAGCTTCTGGGAAATCAGAAACACATGCAACGAAAGATTTGGGCCTTTTTTTTCATCCATAGGGTGTTCACTGAGCCCCATGGAGAGCTCCGGGGAGGGACTCAGAGTAGCAGCCAAGCAGAACCTGATTATAGATCGGCTGTCAGACTGCAAGAGAAATCTTTCTCATGCTGGGCAGATTGCTAGCTGAGGACCATTAACCATTTAGGACACACTGCAGGTTGTTTTTTTTTCCTCTGAGATTTCTTTCTAACTAACCTAGCAATATGAAATGAAATCCGATTAGGACAAAGTCATCTTTTTATTCATTATCAGAATCTTATCTTTCAAGGGTGATTAGGGAGAGTTTGAGGTTGTCTTCCGTTCCTTGAGTTAGTCCAAAATGAATAAAGTAGTGATTCTCCTTGAGCAGGGATAAGGGTTAGGCTTAGAAGAGGTGCTCCTTATCTATTATACATTGAGTTGTTGCTATGTGCAGGAAACATTAACTATATCATTATATGTATTCTTCATATGATGAGGTTGTTACCTTTATAATGAGGAAAATGAGTCTCAAACAAGCATGGAGGCAGTGGTAGGGCCAGGATCTGATGGAAATTCAGGTAATTTATTCATGCAATAGATAAATCAGTACGGACTTCCTCATGTAAGTTCTGTCCTAGGGATGTAGAATTGAGGAGAATACAGATGTGAGCCATAGTATCACACAACCTCCTGCTCAGGAAGCATGCATTAGGAGGAATTGGGGGTACTGGGTGTTATGAAACCCCCAGCAGAACCAAGGAAGCTAGTCTATGGATTCAAGGCTGGCTTCTTGGACGAAGTTGACATTTAAGGCAATTCCTTCATGCCAGGTGGAGGCAAGACAGGTGACAGAGAAAAAAGGACTTTTCCAGGTAGAAGATAGCAAGTTCAAAGTCTTGGAGTCTGGCTTGCTGGAGGGTGGATGGGGAGGAAGAGGGAATTTTGAGTCAAGGCTATGGCATCAGCGATAGCCAAGGGCTTTGTGGGTCCCAGGGCAGGGCTGACCACATAAGAGGCCATTAAATGTCCATCTAGCAGCCTAGATAAGAACTGTGACTGTGTCTTATTTGCTTTGCACCAGGCACCTCTGTAGCAGTGCACAGACTCATTGAATCACCAAATGAGGACAAGTGAGTAGTCACGCTTCGGTGTGTGTATGTGTGTGATGGGAAATGGGTGTGGATCTGTGCATTTGGGAGTATGAGAGTGTGTGCAGGGGTCTGGACGTACATGCATGGGCGTGTACCAGAGCATACACAGCTGGCCTTTGTGGTTTAGTTAGAAGGTTTGTCTTCTCACATCCCTTCTCTGTGCAGATTTCACGCTGTATTCTGACTGCCTTCTTCAGTGTCAACGGTCCCCCAGAGCCGGCTTAGGTTTCACCTGCTACTAGTGGGAGTCACATGCAGAGGGACTTTGTGGAAACCCTACTAGGGTGCAAATACTACATAGAACCCAAGTCTAGCCTATCGGGCACAGGGCCTGGGGAAGAGACCCACTGTAGAAAATGAATATTGCCTATCTTGTATTTGAGGTGAGGGAGACATCAAGATGTCCAGAGCATTTTAGGAAAGGGAAACAGCCATGCAGAGGCATGGAGGTGCAGGTGACATGCGCAGGGCTGAGAACGAGCGAGTGCACATCACAGGTTATGTGAGAGCGGGGGTGGGGTGCCTGTTGCGTCTGCATGTAAGGGGCATGTGAATGCTGAAAGCACTTTCCGAGAAAAGGGACAGAGGAGTTCCCCTTCCTCCCTGTAGGCATTTATTCAGCAAACCCTGTGTCAATCATTGTTCCATGTACTGGAACACGGCAGTAAACAGAACAGCCAAAGATCCTGCTCTCCCAAAGCTTATGTGCTGGCGAGGAGTGACGGACCATAAATTAATAAACTGACATGCAGCACGTCAGCGGGGAGAAGGGCTTAGAAGGGAAATAAAGCAGAAAAGGGGATTGAAAGTAAGAAAGACACTCTTTTATATAAGATGGCCCAGGAAGGTCTCTCTAAGGAGGTCCCATGTGAGCAGAGGCTGGGCTGGGCTGGGCTGGTGGGGCCAACTGAGAGCTGGCTGGAGAAACGTGTTCTGGGCAGAGGAAGAGTCAGTGCCCTGGGGGATGGAGGGTGCGTGGTGCGCTTTAGAGGAGGAGGGAGGGCAGCATGACTGCAACAGATGCGAGGAAGGGGAAGGAGACAGAATTAGGGGTCCGGAGCCCCAGCACACACTGCCTTGAGACCCAGAGTATTCTTCTGAGTTCCAGGGAATTTTATCAGAGAAGTGCCATGAACTGACAAGTATCACATAAACATTTTTCTGCTTGCTATGTAGTTTAGGCTCTAAAAAAAGCAAGGGTGGAAGCAGGGAGACTGAACAGGGGGTACCAATAGCCAAAGTCAAGTCAATGGCAGTGCAGACGGGGAGAAGTTATCAGATTGTGGAGACGCAGTGAAGGGCAGTCAGACAGGACGTGGTGGTGCATTGGAATGAGAGTGAGAGAGAGCAAGGGAGTCAGTATTCACCGTGGCTTCTGATTTCGTCAGCTGGGAGAGTGAAGGTACCACTTACAAAGACACGGAAGAAAACAGCCAGTGCAGGATTGGGGTGGAAGGCAGAACATGGTGCTGGATGTGCTCAGTTTGAGATGCCTGGCAGATTTCTGAGAGGAGATGACAAGTAAGCTTTGTGCATTGGAGTCTGCAGTTTGAAAAAGAGCTCCAAGCTGGGACTAGAGATGTAAAGGTCCTCAGCCTCTGGATGACATCTAAAGCTTTGAGACTGAGTGGAAACAGGTAGAATCCACTTCTAAGTGAGTCTGGGGGAGAGGTGCAGAAACAGTTTGCCCCAGCGTTTGGAGTTAGAGAAGTGGCAAATGATCCCGTGAAGGAAATGGGGAAGGCACATCTAGAAACACCGCAGAAAAACCGTTTGATGCTGCTGTCCCAGAACCCAAATAGAAAGACAATTTCCTTGAGGAAAAGGCTCTTGTCCAATGCTGCTGATAACCGAGTCAGGTGAAGATGAACACTGGCCACTGGATTTGGCAATGTGGAAGGCATTAGTAGCTGTGACTCAAGCAGTTTCTGTGCAGAGGTGCGGATGGCAGCCTGCCCTGGCAGGCTAAAGGGCTGCAGTGTACTGCTCAGTGGATTTTGGGACGGGCTAATCCCAGTCTCCGATGGAAAGAGACCCAAGGTAGCAAGAGCAGCTCTTATGGCCATGGGTCCACTGGTTGGGTTCAATGTCAGATGGTAGCTTCCCCCTGGTTACAGAATAAGACAGATCTGTGGCTCCCCTTGGGAAGAGAAACACGTGGGAACACTATTTGTGGGCTGATTTGGTCTACGGAGGGACTTTAAACTCCATCTTTAGAGCCGAGCTCTTTGTGAGGAATGGGGAACTCCTTACAGAGGATCAGAACAGCCAGAGCTCATGGTCACCAAGTCCATAGGGGAGCAAGCAAAGCCCAGAAAGATAGTAAGATTTGGCCAACCCCTTGGCTGGCTGGGGGAGCAGAACCTTGAGGGCCTAAGGGGATTCCCCTTTCTGCTGGGTAATATGGTGACATTTCTATGGCTAAGAATCCCTAACCAGAACCTCTAAAGTACCCTCCCAATCATACTGAAAACTGTGGTTTGGGAACTTAATTAACTCAGAGAAGTATTTGGATACTACTAAAGTAAAAAATCCTACTGAATCCCCAAGTATTTAAGTTTTCACCACCCAAGTTCTCTTTATTGTAAATGAAGTATTTGCCGTCAGTCTTGGACCAGGAGGGGACAGAGGGAATAGGAAGGCCCTGTCACAAAGAACAACAGAGCCAGGCAGGGTGATCTGGGTGTCCTAAGGGAAAGCACTGATCCAAAGTTTGAGACTCCAATAAAACATTAGACCAGGACTGAGATCTGTGGCTCCCAGGTCCTATACTGCATGATCCCAGGCAAGTCACAAGCCCTTGACATACCTTTAAGAAACAATCTATCATGGCTCGGCGCCTGTGGCTCAATTGGCTAGGGCACCAGCCACGTACACCTAAGGTGGCGGGTTTGAATCCCCAGGCCAGGCCCGCCAAACAACAATGATGGCTGCAACCAAAAAATGGCCGGGCGTTGTGGCGGGTGCCTGTGGTCCCAGCTACTTGGGAGGTGGAGGCAGGAGACTCGCTTGAGCCCAGGAGTTGGAGGTTGCTATGAGCTGTGATGC